>QVRM01000608.1:0-21685 GCA_003439945.1 Dermanyssus gallinae | reverse complement strand
CAACAGTAGTTAACCCGGAGGATCCGGAAGACGAAATGGCGGTCGGCCGTCGGTCAGCGCCGCCCGATAGCAGATGTCAGCGTTTTAAGGTCCCCGCGTTTGCTGCTTTCCCTCAGCCGACATCAGGCCGGCCCGACGCCCCTTAAAACAGCTCCCGGGAGACCAATGCACATCGCCAGTTGCATCGTCGTCTTCAGTCGCCTTCGTCGTGTCCCGTAGTCTTCATCGTGGCCAACCTCGCTCGATGTGACCGTTGTTGCGTTGCCGCTTTCACCGGTCGTCGTCGTAGTCGACGACGACGTTGGTGGTGGTGTGGACGACTTTGGACCCTCCAGTTTGCTGCGGTGCGACCGGCGCGGCGCTGATGCGCGTCGCGCGTCTTTGCAGTTAGCAAGCGCTTGTACTTGCAGTTGTCGTCGCAGTGTAGTAGATGTTTTATAATAATAAAAAGAATAATAATATTAATAGGATGTACGCCGTAGTAGAAGAAATGTCAGTGGAGCGGTGGTGATGGGCGCAACTGCCATTGTTGTTGGCGGCATCGAAAAGAGCGAGATTGTGGACCAGGCAGCCGCAAAACAAGACGGACAGACCAGAAGAGCAGCACGCTTGTCGGGGGGGGGGGGGAGTGCGAGATGACACATGACGAAAAACAACGTACGGGCCAACGGCTTGGCGTTCATTGTACGTGTCTGCGCGTGCGTAGCCCCACAAGTGTTAGCATGCAGACGACGAGGGGTGATGACATTGCAACCCGACAGCGGGGCCTCCATGGCTGTAGCTGTTGCTTCTCTTGCTGCTACGCTTGCGGATGCGTACGCCGTCATTGTTGTTATAGTTATTGTTTGTATGTGTTGTTGTTTTGTCGTTGTTGTTGTTTGTCGTCGTCGTTGTTGTTTTGTTGTTGCTGTCTTCAGCAGTCGCTCCGACGAGCGTCAGACGAGTCTGAGGGCTGTTTGTTTCAGCGAGGACCACGAGGGCTTCCATCTCTCTGCCCATTCATATAGTGGTGTTTTTTATCGTTTCTTTTTCGATGGTTCTAGTCGTACATTGCAAACTGGTTGTTGCAGATCCTTCGCTTATGATGGCCATGGCGCTGAGAGCGCGGCAGACGTCGCTTTGCTACCCTGCCGCTGCTGCGCTGCTGCCTTCCCTGCTCCAGTCACCTTATTTTCCAGAGGGTAATTGTCGAAGAACGAAGCCCATTGCACAAAAGCTGCAAAATCAGAAATCGCTAAGAGACAGATGGACAGCATCCGCAGCTGCTGCAACTACACAGTTTTTTTCTGCTAGTGCTCCACAACCATCATCAGGGGCTAAGTATCAAAGGATGCGGAGCGCAGCGCCCAGAGCCCAAGTTCTTGGTTTCTCCAGTGCTGTTTTTTGATGCTGCTGCTGCTGCTTTTGTTAGTCGTGCTGCTATCATAGTCGTCATGCGGATGTTGTTGTTTATGTTATTATTGTTACAGCTGGTTCTTGTTGTTGTTGTTGTTGTTGTGTTTGTTGTTGTTTTTGTTAATATCGTTATTGTTGTTGTCGTTGCCGGTGTGTTAAAAACTACTATTGTGATTGTTGTTGTTGTTGTTGTTGCTGCTGCTGTTAGATGAGCATTACTTCCCGTGCCGTATCTCTGTTAAAGCGATTTGGCGCTTGTTGTACGCTGAACGACTACTATTGCTGTTGCTGCGCTGCTGCTGCGGCGAAGCGGAAATGGCAGTGACAGGCCGTCGCTATTCCTACTGAAGCTATGACGATTAGGAACCGCATCTACCTGGCTTAGGGAACGTCTTCCGCGACCTTCATTAGTTACAGCTCACGACAACGCCCATCCGTGTCACTATCCGAGGGAGCCTCGTTGGCGTTGGGAAAGTCCCACGCGTGTCCCACACACACTGCACATACTCACAGACGAGCATCATCATCATCGACCATGATCTGCTGGCGTAACGTTTCCAGTTGCCATCATCACCATCGTCGGGTTATGACGGGTAGTTCTGTGCCGAGCGACAATGGAACGGAACACGCGTCTCTCTCTCTCTCTCTCTCTCTCTCTCTCTGTATATATATTGTAGTTATTACTGAGTCAAGACAAACTACAAATACGAACGTTGATTTGGCTCTGTACTCAAAGCTCATACGCATTCAAGAGTCAGCAGGGTGGGGGGCGGGCAACTAAAAGGAAGATTATTAAAACCATATAGAGCAGAAGAAGGCGAGCTGAAACTGAAGGGAGCACCAAGGGGTACGCAGAAAACATGAAAAATAACAACAAGAACGTTGTCGACTATGGGGCTAAATCACGCCAGATGAACCGCGGAAGCTAGCTTCATTTCTGTCTCCCTTTGAATGCACTTTTCGGTGTTTCCTTAATCACTCTAATGGTTCTATTCTCTCTCTCTCGTGTCCCGCTGGCTTGTTCGGTGTGATTGATGTACACGCAGCGCACGTAAACGTTGTTGTCCATGCAAGCAACGAAAGTGCGCGTACGTTTAAGTATCCAGAGAGCATCCTCAGAACCTCCCCCATGTGTGCACAGCTAACAACCGCGCGGCGACTTGCCGCCCCACGGGGTGGCGGCGGGGGGCTCGCAAAAAGCAACCGAAGTCATAAGCATCCATCCATTGGCTTCGACTCTTCATTGGCGCGGCGGTCGCTATTCAATGCAGCATGGGATGTACCAAATTTTCTATTTTCTCTACCTCTAATTCTCTCTTTCTATACCCACATGAAAAAAAAAAAAAAAAAAAAAAATATATATATATATATATATATATATATATTTATAGGTATTAATTATCGTGATGTTGTACCCATCATACCTCGTACGCTATATACCTATATTTCTTTTGTGCTTCCAATTAACATCCATTGTGACTGTAGAAAATGCCGATCAGACCACGTGCACGTATAGATAAATTATATATATATATATAGCGAGAGAGAGAGAGAAACATAGAAGGTGGAGATTTTCCACAGTTTCTTGGCAGAACAGCAACGCCATAGCTTAGTATTGAGCCAATGCAAAACGAATAGTAGGATTTTTAAAATATGGCGGTCCAGCCAAGCGGTTAGCGCTAATAACAGGATCGCGCTGGGCAACGACCATTATTTTTAGCGGTTGTTGGCGGTTTCCTCCGTGCCAAACAAAAGCCAAACAACCCGGAGCCAGTACGGGTCCACTGTTCAACAGTATACTAACTACGCTATCTAGCAGCGCCGAATGGAGTGATGGAGCACCGCGTACGTTTCCTCATCTGACAGACCGACATACAGACAGACACAAGTCCACCACAACTGCCACAACCGCCTTTGACCGTAGCAGTGCACCAGGGCACCAGAACCGCGTGCATCTTTGAAGCAGTGAAGCTCATTTGCGGCGCGGGTTTTTAGCCCGCGAAGCCCCGCGATAGCAGACACCGACACTTCGTCACCCTCGCTGTGGCTGGCTTGGTGGATGACTGGCGGCGGCGGCGTCCATAATTGCAAGCGCGGCAGCTCAAGGGAGGCAATCAGCTTCGTCTTGGCGTGCGTCGGCGAAGACAACGCACGCGATCCTGAATATGTACAGCCAGTGAGCCAGTTGGCGCCAGTCAGTTAGTGGGGTAGCTATGTGAAGCGGTGCCTGCCTGGATTGGATATCGACCCCGAACTGACGCCCGAACCTCTCTGACCCTGAGACCGTCCGTCATGGTGATGGCGAGCTTGTATTGGCCCATTCATGCCGAAGTGTCGTGGTCTAACTATTCTCTTTAAGCAGCATCCTAAGAAGAATTCTGGACTGAAACCTCGACCGGACAATGAGTAACGGACGTGCAAATAGCCAACACCGTCATTTCTATTCAGTTGCCCGCTCAGATATTTATGGCTTCCTTGCAGGCAAACGCAGCCCACCAATCGGTGAAATATGTACATATAGCGGACTGGTGTTGACCGACCATACTCGGCATTCATTAATCTTACTATTATTGCTGCTGCTGCTACTGTTTTACAGGCTGAGAATGGCAACGTCATGTGTCGCAAAGCTCACACAACTCGGGCGTACGTGTCGTTCAAAATTTGGGGTGGGTTGCAATCATTTTGAGATGGAAAACTGCGGGCTGGTTTTCTGGTTTATGCTACTTGGCTATGAGTGTATATTAGGGCGTGGTCACCCTAAACGGTACTGGTGCATGCTTCCGTGGTTCGTCACACCAGTATCGTAATCGTGCACTACTTGACTGCTAAAGACAGTGCGTAAGTAGATGTATACGGATCTACTTTGGACGCGCATACAATCGAGTGACGGCCAGCCGCTTAGTCCCTCACAACCAAGCTGGGTTTGGACAAAGGGGTTTTAGAACGTCAAAAGAAAGCTCAAAAAGAGGCTTCTAGTAGGCTTTGGCGCTGAGCTGCTATATATATATAGTCCTACTTCACTAGACTGCGACAATGCTGCCTTCCTATAGTTCCATGTGTGAGTAAGTCATTGGCTAAGCAAGGTCGAATAAACGAATACCATTTGAGACAGCAGGAGCTTGTCCTGCAATGGCCTCGCACCAGGTATACCGTTCGTAGGAGCAAACAGAAGCTACTCGCCCAGGCGCAATAGGACTCGATTATAATTTAGTGTTTAGGTTATAATAAGTCGTCATCGACAGTCACTTTGCAGTTTTAAAATGCTCGTTAGCTGTATGCAGCTGCTAGGCATACTGGAAACTTTAATGTGTTACGGCATATATATATATATATATATATACATATATATATATATATATATATATATATATATATATATATATATATATATTTATATATATTTACATATATATGTGAGAGCGCGAAATTACCATGAGTAGTTGTATCAAGCTTGTTATCCTGATATATACAGGTAGTTCAATAAGTTCTTAGAATGAGCTTTTTAGAATTCGAATTTTGGCGCGCTTCCACCGCTATTAGGAACTGCAACTTTTCGACTGCTAGCACTCAAAATATTATGGTGATTGGCCGTTGCGATTTCGTTTGATAGCTTTTCCCGTGCAACGTATCGGCGTGATTTTTAAAAATGAAGAAAAAAGAGTTTCGAGTGGTTATCAAGCATTTTTATTTCAAAGGTTGGAATGCGACCCAAGTAAAAATTGGGTTGGACGAGACGTACGGTGACTCTGCGCCATGTTTTGCCACTGTTTCCAACTGGATTAATGTGTTAAAAGAGGTCGCAGGAGCACCGAGAATGAACTACGTCCAGGAGGCCAAAAAACGGCAACTGATGAGGAAAACATAGAGAAAGTGCGAAACATCGTTGGCACAGATAAGCAAATGAACATTAAGAAGTTAGCGGAGGCATTAGGAATTAGTTTAGGTAGTGTGCATTTTATCCTATACGAAAACTTGAAGATGAAAGAGCTCAGAGAAAAATGGCTGCCGCATTTGCTCAACCAAGGCCAAAAAAACGCGCCTGTTTTCGCTTCACAGCGAAATTTGGCCAAGATGTCGAACAATCCGTCGGATTTTTGGCGCAGATTCATGACCGTCGATGAAAGCTGGGTCCATCACTACACTCCCGAGACCCAAGAAGCATCTTGCCAATGGTGTGCACCTGATGAAGGACCTCCGAAGAGGGTGCGGACAACGGCAATGACCGGAAAGGTGATGGCTACAGTTTTTAAAGACCAACGTAGAATAATGCTGGTCGACTACCTTGAGAGCGGTAAAACGATCACAGGAGGATATTATGCAAGACTGTTGGACTGGCCTTTAGCAAGAACTCATCGTGAAACGGCCCGCTTTGCAGAAGAAGGTTGTCCTGTTTCACCAGGACAATGCTCCTGCACACAAGTCCCGGCAAGCATCGGCAAAACTGGCCCAACTGAGGTTCGAACTTATTGAACAACCTTCTTATTCTCCAGACCTGGCCCCCTCTGATTATTTCCCTCTTCGAACATTTGAAGAATAGTCTCGGTGGAAAGCGTTTTTCCAGCAATGAAGAGGTTAAGGCTGCTGTCAATGCCTATTTTCAGTCTAAAGACGCGGAATTCTACTTAAGAGGTATAAAAGCTCTGAAATCTTGGTGGGAAAAGTGTATTGAGCATCTCGGGAAGTATATCGAATAAGATAAATTTAAAAACATGATTTGGAAAATTCTTGGTTTTCATTCTAAGAACTTATTGAACTACCTGTATTTACTAAATCTGCGATTGCGAGAGCTCCAGTCATCCTGTCGACGAATCATATCTGTGTGTTTGAAGGAAAATGTTCTGAATAGTATTCAATGTTAGCTCGTAAAAATCGTTTTTGCCGAGTTGTACTAAATATAAAAGTTTGTTGGACGAATTCTGGGGGACCCTGTATATATATTTAGAAATTAAAAAAAAAAATTGCATTTCAGACTTGGTGCGGTACTTCTAAAAAGCTTAGTTTGTCAACGGACTAGTTTTTTAAAAGGTCTTTTTCGAATATGCAAATGTGCTGCTGGCAAATGAGCTTTCTTCTTTATTAGAAGTGTACGCGCATCAACCGTATTGCGGCTTCAATTAAACAAGCACATTAAGCTAAACATCAATTGAGTGATCTCTCTTCATTTGATAGCATTAACTTGTTTTTTCTTCTTTTTGTCAGCTTCCATTTATTTACGTTCTTTTTTAACAAGTGCGTGTCGCTAATATAGGTCACGTGCCACTATAATCCGCTAATACCGCTAATCGTCACTTCTGGAAGGTGCAATATTATAATGACGTCTGTAGGGGTCAAATCATCGAAGAAAAGTATTTTTCAAATAAGATTTAGATAAAAGACAGGTGAACTCCACCCTTGTCACCATTATATGTATACATCATACGAATATATATTTATGTGTGCGTTGATACGTCATGGTTGGTATCCAACGAGGGCACGTTTCAAGTAGAATGTACAGAAACACCAACTATGACCATTGGAGAAACAGCGTTTAAGAAATTTCAGCAAAGATCAGTTATTGTTTGCGCCCGTCGTTTTCCGAAAACGAGAGTTTTAAGATTGCGGCTAAATACATGACTGCAGAAGAAGCAGAGTCAGCTTCCTACACAGCCGAAGCAAACTTTTTTGCTGTGTGAAGTTTCCAGAACCAAGTGAGCCACTGCAAAAGTTAATTTTAGTCGTTTTTTTGTACTTCAATGCGTGTTTCAGACTCCAAGCTTGATGTGCCATAGCGAACGATTTGTCGAACTGTTCAGTAAGACCTTAGCTCTAAGTCTTATGCCACCAAATTCGGACAGAGTCTTTCTGAGACCAAAAAGCGAACAGACTTGCTCGATGTCGGGAACCCCTCGATTTTCCTGAGCACAAAACTGCAAGCCGAAGACGCCAAGTTGGCCTGCCCACGACCCAGAAGATGCTGCTTCTATTGTGGGATAAAGGAAATCTTCAAGTAATGTGCACGTCTTGAGTTTGGCGTCTAGTGGCGTAATGGCACTCATTTTTTTCAAACAGGCCAAACCGTGGCACAGAGAGCTTATTTGCATGTTCTGCAAATTTTAGTAAGCAGACTTGCTCACTGTCTCCATTCAGCAGACATTTGCAAATCTCTATAGGCAAAATTTGCAAAAACGCCGTTACGTGGTTTTGGTTTCGAATTGAAGCTTTGATTCACGAAAACGGTTACATTAAATAAATACTTCCTTTAAGAATGCTCCTGTCAGCACGTGCTAAATAATAAAATTTCATTCAAGCATTTGTTTCATTTAGATACAGCATTTGAACCAAGCGACCGGTATTTGTAATTTAGCTATACTATTGTGAATGCTTGATTTATATATGGCTATATATATATACAGAAATGCACGCATCTATTGAGTATAACTTGATGTGTTTATTGCAATAAATCTCTTCTCCGTAAAACGGTGTTCCTTCCCCCTCCTTTCACGCGTTATGTCTCGTAGATATCAATGCATAAAGTTTGTAGGAATAATATCGTATGAGTGGTGAAATATTTTCGCTCACACAGCAAGCAATATGATTTCTCACTTTTCACCGCAGCCTTTATGCCCTAAGGGAGAACCGCGGAAAAGAAGCGATGCCCTATTCATCAAACGGACAGGTCATATTAGAGTTAGGCGGCACTTTACAATATGGTCGACTTTCTCGCTATCCTCTGGTTAAGAAGTTAGCACACCGCTTTTGGCCACGAATAGTCTCAGGAATATAGCGCATGTATATGTATGTATACACCGTTTGGACCATATGTGAATGAGAGTCTATCTCAAACTTTTCACCGGGTATTTAATATATAGACGCCCGCTCAAAAGCTTGACAGGGTGACTATTATTTACGTCTATGGCGTCAAACAGGAGTATTCAATGCTTTTCAGACAAGCGAAGGGTGTTTGTTACACGTTTGCCAGAGAAGTACTTTCGCTATACATAGAATGAGAGAGGCAGTTACTCGTCTTTGTCGTGCGGAAATACGTGTAACGCAGAGACGAGCCCTGGCATATCAGCCATCACATATTTTATTATTATTATTATTGTAGTCCGATATCCGTAGCCAAATCGATCAGGAAATATAAATATATATATATATACCGGACCGAGTACATATACATGATGTATGGGTGCCGTGGAAGCCGTGTGTCCCGCACAGGACGTAGTGACTCGTTTCGCGGTACACAGTTCCACCACGTCCTGTGCGGGACACGCGGCTTTCACGACACCGAGATATATATATTTATATATATATATATATATATATATATATAAGCTCTATTTAATTTAATCCAAAACAGATCCTCGTACCGACTCGGTATGACTATATGTTGCATCAGATTTAAACCGGCATGTTCTTATACAGCCTACCGTCTCGTACACTAAGCGGTCGTCGTTGTCTATGCGTGAGCTGAATTACCGGACGGCATCTCTCCTGTGGCCAGCGAGTGGAGTAGTAAGTAGCAAGAGCCATTATTCGCCGCGTCGGTAGTTAATATTTAACCTAAACTCTGGTCTCTAAACTCGAATGTTCTGTCTAACGAGGATAAGACGATGCGCCTGAGCGTGCATCGTGTGTGCTGGCAGCTACAATGAAACGTTCGCAAATTATATCCCGCGGGAGTCGTTGAGAACAGCAAGCTACACACTCGCTCCTCTCTCTGTATGTCTGCCTATTTATCTGTTCCACCGCAGCACATGTGAGCTCCATCATGCTATGTGCTGATTGTGCCAAGATAATCAACTCTGCTGACCACTGACAGGGGCGAGGACTGGGGCCTAAGGTCACATCAATGCGTCCACGGCCTCAGCAAAGCTAAACGAGCAAATTTCGGTCTCCGGCACTCAGTGAATGTAACCGGCCATCATCTATAAAAAAAGCCTGGCATCTATAAAAAAAAAACGAGCATGACCCTCTGGCACGTACAGCGTTATTCTCAGTAATATAATCTGTTACGTACTCGTTCGCTGTTCCTCGTTTTTCTCGCACGTTTGAGATTTCGATTTGGGTGAACGTAAATGTGATGTCCTGCTAGGAGACATTAGCAGGTACCCATCTCTAGATATCAATTGTTACTACTCTCATGAGCGGTGCTACGACCCATTGATGTATCTGTCTGCCATATCGGCTGCACGATCGTCTCGCGGCGATCTCAGGGAGGATCTGCTATTTAGACACAGCGTTGTGTTTTCATTGAGCTCACAGTCTTTAACTTCTGTAAATCAAGGGCAGTCTGGCAGTCGTGGTGCCAGAGTCACCGACACACTTCATCCCGATGAGTCATAATATTGTGCGTCAAAGCGTGCGCATTTTGTGTGTGTACGGCTTTGATGTCTGTCGTAGCACATTTGTAGCTATGGGGTCTGTCTTACGAAGCAATGCAAAATCAATGCCGTAGACAAAAGTTTTTTTTTAATATATAGTATATCACACCTAAGTCGCGAAGACGCATCGTCGGCAGGCGAAAATAAGAAACGTAAGTGTTTGATAGTCACAGACTAGATTAAATGTAAAGATCAAGTTGATTCGCCGAGCTTATGCAAGCCGTACAACGGAGATAGCATTTTTTTACTTATCGACAGCACAGCAGCGTTATTAGCATGATACCAAGAAGATATCATATTAAAAGTGATTTAAATATTATTAAATATAGTCCTTTTTTGCAATCTATTTTTGATGTTCTATTCTACATACACTTTGATATACATACTACCGGGTATCATTTTTAAAACATGTATGATATTATTGCAAAGAAAAATAGTAATATGTGCATATATTGGTTTTGAACGGCTATATATATATATATATATATATATATATATCCCTGAGATATATATATATATATATATATATATATATATATATATATATATATATATATATAATTTATATTTTCTAGAGACATTTCTCTTAAGGACCAATAAACTTTAGTCCAACTTTTTGTGAAATGAATCGGTAAATATTACAAAGCTAATGTTGACAATCGTAAATATGCACGGCTCTCTAATAAGATATATACATGTAATATTTACCGATCCCTTAAGAGAAATGTCTCTAGAAAATAGAAATTATATATACATATATATATATATATACGCGAGCAATCAAAAAGTATTTTAGTAGAAATGGTTTTTGTTGCAAACGTCACTCCAATAGCGTACATTAACTGTAACTTCACTAGGGTATATTTTACACAGTGGATGACTTCAGCGTGCCTCAGTTCGGCGTAAAACTTGCTGCCTATTGCGCTTAGCTTGTTAAAACGTGCCTTGGCTACAAATGTTGCCAAAGTAATAAAGCATCGATGTGCGACCTCATTCTGCTCATTCCTGAGGTCGACAAGGGCGTCGACTCGCTCGAGCGGGAGCGGTTCTTATCTGATGACCGCGCCAGCTTGATAACAGACTGCTCGACGATGTACAGCGGAACTATACGCAGAGTATGGATCGGCTTGCGGCTAGTTTGCTTGCTTTTGAGATTATGATCCGACGCCGCCGCGTCCCCATAAGGTTTGCATTTGAAAGTTATCGTCAAAAGCTCCAAAAGCGCGGAGATGATTCATTACAGCAAATGGAGTCGGCAACTGAAATGTCGGTCAACTTTTGATCCTCCTCTCGTAGCGTCCATAACCCTCAGCCAGTAATTGTACTACCACTGCAACTACGACTACTAGTAGTGATTGCAGCGGCGCTAATCTATTCGACTTTCAGATTTATATATATATATATATATATATATATATATATATATATATATATATATATATATATATACGCCTTCCTTTTCAACACGATGTTGTTCATAACTATGAATAAATCTCCATTTCCAAATCACACCTTGAGGAAACCAGTAGGTCATCCATTGGTTGCTCCATTTTCTTAGTAGTTGACGAACTTTACTTGGATCTTCGTCAGTCTCCTCTTTGCACTCTAGGCTGTCTTTCGCTAGGTGAATGGTGGTAGAGGTGGAGGTGGTGCTGCCGTTGCCGCTGTGACCGTTACCGATCAATTTTATTAGTCGGCCACAATCCGACCGCCGATGTTCCACATCAAGCACACTCTCCTCGAGACACATTCTGAGACTGCGCAGATTCGAGCCTAACTCTTCTTCATTCACCGTATCCGTTACTGTCATGGTTGCACATGGCACACGACTCGCTCACACTGCAAGTCTCTACACGGGAAAACGACTTTCGTCGTTCGACGCGACACCCGCATGCGTACGAATTATATACATACACATAAACACATATTCATATATATATATATTGTATATATATACACGCATATAGTTACTGCACTACGAACAGCATACGAACTCTCTGCGTGTCGATCTACGTGTCTGTCACCGAACACATAGCAAACACCCACCGACGTAGTAACAGTCTGCCGCGCTGCAGACGCGCATAGGAGGTAGTACTGGTGTGCGACATGGCAACTGAACGACTCTCTACGCAAACGCGACGGCCTAGAAAAGGTGATGGCGATAGAATTCTAGCGCTGCTACCCCCAGTACACTCGTTTTCAAAGATAACTAACGACGCTTAGCCGAGGCAAAGGCGGGCGCGTACACCAATCAGATCATTAAGGGCGCACACTGGTTGAACGCTGAGTTGGTGGGGGTGCACCGACCGGGCTCCGGGGCGATGGTCACACATTGTGATCCCGGATCGACGAAGGCTCCTCCGATCGACACCAACACCGCCTCGTTTTCACTGAAGACAAACGAGCCGAACCGCTTTGGATGGGCACATCGGCCGCTGGACACTGCTGGGCAGATTGGAATGCACTAAACTTGCAGCAACTCAGAACATGATCAGACTAAGACCGATCGAACTGGAAGCCAAAAGGGCAGACGCAGCCTCCTGGGCGGCAAGTACACTTTTTGCCGCGGTGCGGCGGACGCTATCGCGTAAGACGTGCGCACCACGGAACTAGAGAGCCATTCGAACCAACTGGTAGTTCTTGATCGAGCGGCTCAGAAGCGGGCAGTTGCCGCCGCATCAGAAGCCGTGTCGTCAATGCGTGCCGGTCTGCAGCTGCCTACGCTGAACCGGCGGAGGTCCGCGCGACGTCGATCCGTTGGAGCTTCTGAACGTCATTTTTCCGTCGGCGGTGACTCCGCGCGGAGCAGTGCTCCTCTCCATCTCGCTGCAGCGAAATGGGGAACCGCAAATGCACCACCACCACCACCGTTCGCCCTTACCAACACACAATGCCGGGCCGGCAGCGAACTAACACGCTCCTCGATACGCTTACTTGACAACGCGCCATGACGCCAGCCCACGGCGCGACATCTGACAATGAGTGACCCAAGATCATCGCTCCTACAAGATTGTTGCTGTTGCTGCTGCTGCTGCTAATACAGCCGATTGTGGCAGCTTGGTCTGTGTGGGTGGCCGAAGTCAATGGCTGAAATCATGCTAGATATTCGGAAGCTTGTCGTTCAACATTGGCTTAGTTAGTATCAACAAAAGGAAAAATGTCAACACACACACGAAAGGCAATTGGTTATGCAGTAGTCTATTAAGTTAGATCAGATCAGTACGAACGCATTGAGCAATGGGAGGCAACGCTGTTTTATAAGCAATCAAAAATTAAAATTAAATTCTCATGTTAACGCCGATAAACCGAGTAACGGTTTTGGTTGGTCTTTGTATTCGTGACAGAATTCAGAAAAATTGAATATCACATTACGCTTATTACTTACGATGCTCATTTCGCCTCGTATGCGAATCTTTTCGGGCTGACCCTCAGCCACGATTTAACGTCCACGGTACTGCTTTTCGCATTTGCTCCATAGACAGACCCCCATAAATACAAATGCGCAATGGTGGGGTTCGAACCGGCGCATCTATGTGTCTCCTCCGGTTGCGAGGCGCAGACGAATGCACCACGCTACCGGGCTCTACATATGCGACGTATGCGAATCTACTACACATCTACAAACATTCGACGGACGGTTAAAGCTCTTTTCATATTCCACTTAGATACAAGCCATCTTTTGTTGAAACTATATGTATATTTAAGACGCGGTCTATTTGAAGATCCTCTGTTCAGATAAACGTCATGAACGGCTACAAAGATGACGAACTACTATTGGGGCGGACACACTTGGGTTGGAAAGGATCAACTGGCACCTCAGTTGAAATCAGTAATTAAATTAAATAAAAACAACTATTTCATCTATTTCTATAATTTACTTATATGCACTAATATTCGTAAGAACGGCAATAAAAAGTATGGTTTCAGTAAGAATAACAATTTGCAAGGGTAACTATCTGCTCTGTACGTACCATATATAGCAAACACCATTAAGTGCAATATTCCTTTTTCTACCTTTCAGAAAGCGGAAAGCGTTGTAAGTAATCTGTTGATTCTGACGAAGTTCACACTCGTTAGAAATGCGTCCATTCCGCGGCGCGTAAATAGGTTAAAAACGAATTGAAGAAATTGGCGAAAGAACTTTGTTTTGGCCTACTTTTGCTACTGGCTGCAGAAAAGCTCCCGCCGTGCGTTGACGCACCACAGTGTAATAATCAACGGTTCAACTCGCTGACGGCGTTTATGTCATTTAAGTTCTAAAATAAGCCGTGGCACTATGGCGTAGGTGGTGCTCTTCCAGAAAAAAAAAGGTTGTGTGTTGATGACAGAAGTGCAATATGAGGACAATTTAAGTCAGGCCTCTTTTATAATTTGGCGTCAATACTAATAGGAAATCTGGAAGCGGCAGTTCAGTGACGGGTACCAGCACAACTACAAATAGGTTAATAATAGTGCATGTCAACAACCATCTTCATCCCAGTTAGCTGGAACTAGAATGAAGGCGATCGTTCGGGTAGCAGCGTAATGCCAACACTCCTCGAAATGTTTACTTTTGCAATTCTGTGGCAGCCATCTCCACTTCACAACTTAACTCTCATGACAACCTGTGCAATTTCGTGTACCTAAAATTTGAACGCATATGTACGAGTATATTGGCTATTCATAATCGTCGACATGTCTTACCAAAACAATGAGAGTACGTACAACCACGTGGCTTACGTTCTTGCGACGTAGATATATAGATATATATTCATAGCCAGCGATATGAGAGAGTTTCAGCGCGGACAATGAAGAAGGCATGGGGGAAGAAGGGTGGCAATGCAGGTTAGTGGAACTGTAGAAGAATAGACGGTACAAAATACCATCGCGGCACCCCAAAAGTGCCATCATCATCGATTGCCTCGATGACGGAATAACTGCTGCTGTTGCCGCCTGCCAGTCATCCTAGCGAGCCAGCCAGCAGCAGCAGCAGAAGCTTCGTATTGTTATACTGACTGTTGCCATCCCAATGACCAACAGTGAGAGAGAGATCAAAATCAGACAGAGCAGATTCGCAGGCGTGCCGTCATCGTATCGTATCGCGTCGCGTTGCGCATAAAACTTGGGCACACAATTCGGCCACCCCCATTAGCGGCAACATCGTCGGTTCGTCGTCGTCGTCGTCACCAGTGATCGCCGCCGCCGCTGTACGCACGGAACAAGTGTCATACACCGTAGGCGAACGAGAACCTTACGTCAGCACTGCTATTGCCGCCGCTGACGCCGACGACGACGACAGAACAGCGTCCCAAGCGCCATCTAACCTTAGTCTGTCAACGGTCGGAGAAGCAACAGCAGCAACAACAACAGCAGCAGCGGCAGCGACGACGAATTTCAAACTGTAGCTTTTCTAGCACGCCGGGTCCCGAAGCAATGCGCAACCAGCCAGTTAGTCAGTCAGAGCGGCGAGTCGCGTCGCGTGGGCCCGCGACGACAACGACACAGGTCGCCTCTGTCCCGCGGTAACGGCCCGCTGAATCTAGTAGCTGAATAAGGGAGCAGCAGAGGGATGGATAAGCAGAGGGAACGCGAACATCAAATGGAACAACACGAACTTGCATGATTGTAAGACAGCTAACGGTTGACACACGCACAAACTGCGCACAGCAATCGCTACCAAAATACAGACGCGCATATATATATTCATATATATGTATATATATATATATATATATATATATATATATATATATATATATATATATATATACATATATATATATATATATATATATATATACATATATATGTATATATATAAATATATATATATATATATGGACTCACATAGTATAATGAACCCAGTGGTTTCTCCGCCCGCTACAATGCCGTGTCGCCCTATGGTCGCTCGTGAGGATCTGGTGAAAACAATCGTCATTAATGTTTTACTGTTGTGCGGCTGTTTTGTCACCATCGGTGCTTTTTTTTGTGGTGTCTCTTTCTCTACTTTTTCTTTCATACATTGGAAGTATTTTTACAACTCACGACCACCACACATTAATGTTTTGCTGGGCATTATTTTTTTTGTTTACTTAATTTGCTAATTAAGGTTGTTAAAATGCAGATAATGTATATATATATATATATATATATATATATTTATATCGCAGTCTCACATACACATACTTTCTCCGCCATGTGCCATGTGATCGGTTGGGCTTTGCAACCCGTACAATTGACTGGCTTCGGTCGTCTTTCCCGTCCGAGACAGGCAGTTAAGCTTGACCAGGTTGCGTCTACGCAGTTGAGGATAGTGCTTTTGTAATATACTGTTGTATTGTGTGCAGTTTGCGAAAGTTACCACACGGTGAGCAGACTTTTTTTGTGGGATTGTGATTGTAATGATGCTTTGTTCAATTCTTACTGTTTATATATTTTGGTATGTTTTATATTTTAATAATTTACTTTCACGCCTTGGCTCTCGCTGAACCTCTGTCAATGATCTTTACCGTAGTTTCGAGGAGGAGATGGCCCCCCTACTACCGACCGGTAGCTCCGGACTCCATACCGTGTCTTCTCATGAAAAAACTTTTGTCCATGAGATTTATAACTACCTGGACTCCTATGAACTTCGGGACCCACATCCGTAAGGGCTTAGAAAAGGGCGCTTCACTTGGACTCAACTTCTTGAAATCAGTCATGATTGGGCTATCGCTTGTAACAGGGCAATCCCCACACACGCGGTCTACTTTGATTTTCCGCGAGCATTCGACAGGGTCAATGCTAAGATTCTTGTATCTAAACTGATGGCTCTTGGAATTGGCCCTCGGATCCTGGCTTGGTACCAGTCTACCTTCGCCACAAAAGTCGTTGACTCGATCTCAGAGCGCTCCCCATGTTTTTCTGGGTTTCCTCAAGGACCCTGCTTAGGCCCACTAATGTATATAATTTTCGCTCAGGGCGTGGGTGTATGTTTGTGCAACCTGATCATAACATACAAAATGTATGCCCAACTCAGAGGAAATGAGGATCGCCTGAAGATTAAGCCAGCCATTAAGAATATATCCACCTAGTGTGAGCTAAATGATATGGTGATCTCAGTTCCAAAATGCGCCGCCCTGAAAACAGCTTCCAAAAACTTCACGTATCAGCTGAAGGATTTTTCTATACGCAAGATACATCCTACAGGGGCCGAGGAGTTACATTCAATAGGCATATAAAGTTTAGGGCACACATTGCCGGTTCAGCGAAAGCTGCTTCTCGACTGAGCAATCTTATACTGAGAGTATTCTCATCAAGATGTCTCCAAAAACCTACGCCTTTATGAAGCCTTACTCGTGCCAAAATAGTCATACTGCGCTCACGTGTGGGTACAGATTTTCGGCAAGGGCATATGTAATCAAGACAAGTTTTTTAAGAGAGTCTCAAGACGGTGCAACGTGACGCGTGACAGAGCCGACCTCCCAAGTGTCGCGGAGTACAGCGTCGTGTTGACTACCGTCTTGTTAAATATCTCATACGCAATGGTTAGATTTATACGTATTATCAAACAGCGTAAGCACTCATGGTTCCATTCAGCCAGCTAAGACTGCCAGTGTAGGAGTCGTTAATCACTTGTGTATATATATATATATATATATATATAGGAAGAAAAGGTTAGTACCAGGTGGGGTCTATGCAGTCGTCCGGTTGTGAGTATCCCTGGCCGCGCGTCAGACGTAAATACTACTGATCACAACCATGAATGCTGCTCTGACTAGTGTGTGCGGAGATGGTGAGGTCTGTCGAGATTAAGACTTCAAGATCCCGCGTCACATCGGCCGTTGGCAATATTGACCCACTGAGTAAGCAGTTTAGCTCAGATAAGCCGTGTTTTAAATGAGACACTTATGAACGGAGAGTTGTATACTGTTTTCAATGC
Organism: Dermanyssus gallinae; assembly: GCA_003439945.1. Taxonomy (NCBI): domain Eukaryota; kingdom Metazoa; phylum Arthropoda; class Arachnida; order Mesostigmata; family Dermanyssidae; genus Dermanyssus; species Dermanyssus gallinae. The sequence continues at coordinate 4,027 of QVRM01000608.1, read as the reverse complement.
GCCACCAGCTGACAACGCCCACAACGGGCTGCAGTGCTGTGTGCGCCGATGAAGACCATACATCATATATACTTTAAGATTGGCTGCGTACAGAAATACTTAATACTCAGTGGTATATAGAGTTTCATATCTAGAACAAAAACATTGTACGAAAGCGAGAGACACCGCTCCCCTGTGGTACGTCAGGCGATGTCGGGGGCGGGACACTTAAGGTATCTTCTGACTTTACTCAGAAAGTACGGTTACGCAAAAGCTCTGTTTATTATTCGCAGGTTTACGGACGTACCTCGAGCGCTCTTAGTTTGTTTCTTTTCTGATCAAAATAAACCCGATGGAAAATGTTTTTGTCGCTTCTTTGTAATAACCAGTCGTGCATCATCTCTAGTAATTAAGTACACATAGATCGACGAGGCAAAAACATGTTGTGCCGCATCAAATAACTAGTGTTATATAACTAGTGTGAACGGTCATATAACTGGTGTGACTTGAGCCTTCTTAAAAACAGTGCAGGCGACGGAGCACTACGACACAGACCGTTAATTCTTGACGCGTTTCTTGAGCCCCTACACACACACACGCAAACACAGCGCCAGCGTTCGGATTTTTCACAGTTCACCCCCACCGTGCTAGTAGGGAGGGGCGATGCTATTAGACCGATCGTTGGACATTTGACTTTTCCCAAATGCTCTGTCCTGTAATGAATATGTATATGCTAAAACCAGCTTCTGGACAATCATTTTAAAGCGCCCACGAGTTTGCTTTCTGCACGCACTGTACACTTTAATTCCTTCCTGATTCCGCCCTCTCGTTCGGAATCACGCATAATAATGTTAATTCTGATGATGTTGACAACCTGTTGTCAATGCTTGTTGAGCACAGATTGCCCTTTCGACTGTTGTCTCCGCTAGCTTCTTAGCTTCTGTGTGGCTTGTCCCACTCTCGAGCTCTAACAAGTCAAGTGGTGTAATTTTACCATTTTAACGGGACCAGGGCAGTCCGGTTGTAAAACGCAACACCGACCGCCGAGACGGGTCGTGTGAGTCAAGTAATAGGCCGCACACTTACTACAGACTATATGCACCAATTTGGTCTGGCCTGAACGGAACCAATCTAGCCGACCAACTAAGCTCATTTTGGTCTCAATTGAGCGTAGTGACAAATTTTTAAGACACTGGACATTAAGCTTGTCTCGTGACGCAGGTTTCTCAACTTTACTTCCAACGTGTCCGCCAGACAACCTTAGTTACTTTGCAACCGCAAATCGCATTACGATCCATTTAATACCAAATTATCCCTTCTGTGCATGTTCGTACATGTGGCCTATTATGAGCGCTGTAGCAACGGTTTAAGGTACTGAACGTGAAAGCTCGTCGCGACGCAACTGTTTCTTTCCCCGGCATTGAAAGCAGATGTTTTTTCTTCAAACATGCCGGTTTAGTTTCTTAAATTGAACAACTCGTTTTTTGCAATCGCATAATTTGTGACGCTATGTCCGGCCGGTCCCATCGGTATATTTAAAGTGAGCAGTTATACTCTCACCCCTAAACCCGTCATGCTTGCCCCATGAATATAAATAAGAACTTTCCCAGATATTTGATCCTCAAGCAGTATCTATAGCTAATCTTTCGAATTGAATAGCGTTTTTGTCGACTTGGATTGTCGCATTAGCGTGATGCAGTCTAGCTATTCTTGTTATGTTTTACACCTCTGAGCCTGAATTTTGCAATGAGCGCTTCCCTATGTATGACTCTCCTCGGTACAACCGTGTAGGTCATTTTCTTAAGGTTGGGCGGGGAGAGAGGTTTCTAGGTATAATCGAACCCACTTGTATGGCGTATTGGCTGGTAGGAAACGACTATACGCCATGTCTTTACCTTTTAGTCATCTTTAGCGTGCTCACACAGGACTTTATTGAGCTTCTCCAGCAGATAACTGTAAAGAGCAATGCTCAGCTTGATTTGAACAATCCAAGAAAAAGCCGAAGAAACTAAAATAATTCTAACCGGGTAGGTTTTAATCTTACGCATAGCAACAGCGTCTCCGTTTTTTGTTTCGAACCGAGCGCTACCCGTTCAAGCCACCACTGCTACTGTCCCCCGGTTATTGGCACGAGTATGACAACTGCTTCTGCATGTTACGACCTATGCTTTACGTATACTGCGCTGGCGTTCAGTCACGGGGCGTTTGCCTATTCCGGGAAATGGCCCGGCCAGGTCGAGGCATGGGTGGTGAACGCTATCGCTCGAAGAACCTGCAATAATCGTCGTCCAATAACAAACAGCTGCTACGACAACAAAGCAAAGGGCAGTGAAAAGGACAGCGGTTGATGGAGAACAAGTAGCGATAATACGAAGTGTATTATGTCACATTTGTGCGGCGCCGGAATGACGCTCACGTGTAGAGCATTTGCGATTGTTGCACGTGGTGGTCATTTCCGCCGCCGTAGAACTAACTGCTCCTTCTCGATGGATCTCGTCGGCGAAGAGCGACAAGAACAAGACAACAACTGCAGCAACAACAACGGTGGTAGTAGTAGTAGCAGCCGCTGCCGCCGCTGCTGCTGCCGCTGCTGCAGCAACAACAATAACAACATAAAATGATGCAGTCATTGCATAAAATCATTGCATTCAGTCTGAAAGACGACAAAAGAAGAAAGACAGGTATTAAATGTCAAATTTGCTAAGCTTACATTGTGATTTCGGCTCCGTCTGAAGTTGCCCATCAACTGTGGGGGGTCGGTCATTGTTTTTGTTTTGCTGCTGCCGCTGCCGCTGCTGCTGCTGCTGCTGCAGCCACACAGCAACATTTGTTGTCGCCTTCCTGCCATCCATACTTCCGTAGCTTCAAGCAACACCGGAATAAAGCGCCGCGCGACAAGCAATTGTGGCGACACTGATAACAACAACAACAACAACATCGGCAACAACATCAACAGCAATAATAACAACAGCAACAGCAGCAGCAGTATTGTTTCTGCTGCTAAAATACGCGACCACCGCTTGCATTTAGACACACACACAACAAAGGACGACATCAACCATAACAACTACAACAGCAGCAGCAAACAATAGCGATAATAACAATAACAACTACTTACTGGAACAACTATAGCATCGAGAACAAACAACAACAACAATGGGAACACAACAGCAACAACGAGAACAACAACAACAGCATTGTGACGTGATTGTAAGGTAAACATCTGTAATCGTTAGAAATAATGTGCCGCTTCGAAGCGATGTATTTATGACATAACAGCAGCGCCCCAGAAACGCTAACCACAACCGTGCAATACGGTGCTGTTTGCTGCTGCTGCTATTGCTGCTTCTGATGTTTGTTTACCATTGGTAACACTACCACCCCCATATTGCTGATTGTCATGCTGACGTTTATCACCCATCCACCCACCACGATGATGATGTTAATGATGACGATAATGCTGCTGCTGATGATACTGTGGCTGTTATTGCTGATGATGATGCTGATGCTTCTACTGATGATAATCACGAAGATTCTCATAATGTTCAGCATCGTCGTCGTCATCATTGACGTGATGAGGAAATGGGGATGCGACCACAACCAACCCTCTCGAGTGGATGATGAAGTTGTTGTCGTCCCGGCCAGACACGGAGCAGAGTTGATCGTAATGGCAAGAGATGATCGTGGTGGCAGAAGGTAATTGTCGTGGCGGAACAAAAACACAGCACGACAGCCCGGTGGCCGCGCTCGTGGTTTATTCGCGTGCGCCCTACGACCGGAGGAGGCACATAGGTGTCGCGGGTTCGATCCCCCGTAGCACATTTGTATTTATGGGGTCCGTCTTACGAAGCATTGCGAAAGCAACTCTGTGGACGTTAAATCCGTTGGCTTAGAGTTAGCCCGAAAAAGATCAGGTGTCGCCACAGCCATCGATTAGAGGACAGCTCACTGCGCTGCTCGACTGGCTCATTTACTGGGTTCTCAGTGGGGCGGGCGGTGGATGGTACTGACAATATGTGAATGAATATATATATATATATATATATAT
>QVRM01000607.1:0-86721 GCA_003439945.1 Dermanyssus gallinae | reverse complement strand
AAGACCGGCCAGTGGCCGCCAGCCTGCGGAGATCGTCCTGGAATTAGATGCTATTGCGGCTGTTGCTGGCTGGCAAATTGAGTGCGTGCCTAGTACCAAAGAGAATAGCAGCAGCAGCAGTAGAACAACGTGCACCTGGCGCTATGGCCTTTGCGGTGACCTTTGTACAGGGGACGGGCGGCACGATATCGTGCAGTGCACGATTTAGCACGAGTGAGATAGAGGTAGAACGGGCGTAGTGTAGGAACAAGACGCCCCCGGACTGGCGTCGATTGAGTCCCACGTGCGTTTTTCCAACAACCAGTGTTTTTCGCCGAGTCATTTCTCTCTATCTGCATCTCCCAATTTCGTTTTCTTTTCATCCGTTTCCAGCTCTTTTGATCTCGATCTCTCTCTCTCTTTGTCTCGATGACCTTTCTCTCTTGTCTCCCAGCTCGTCTTCACTCGTTAGAGCCAAGTTTCGCTTTCTTTGTCTGTTTGCTTTACGACGACAGCCAGTCAGCCAGCTTGAATCTTTTAGTTGGATCTTGATCGATTGCGGCAATGGAATGAATGAATGAACAGACGAGGCAGCAGAAACAAAGACGAATTATAATAGGGAGGAGGCGAGCAAGGCGAGCAGAACAATGAGACGAAGAGACGGGAGCAGAAAAAGGAGGCCAAGAAGAAGGAGCATGGAAAGGAGGCGCAGAAGGAGCAGAAACAGGAGGCGACAATCAGGAGAAGGACGCGACGCAAGGAGACGAGAGACTACGAGAGGACGATGAACTCGTCGTTCGGCGTCATTTCGACATGCAAGCTCGCAAGCCGTCAGTCAGACTCGGACAGCTTCTAGCGTGTGCGTAAGGTATCGCCAGCGTTAGATTTCGTCGTCGTCATCGTGTTGTCGCAAGCCGAATATGCAGACTCGGCTTGGGGCCGAGTTGGCCGCCGAGACAGCACAGTACAATAGTGCAGAAGGCAGGCAGGCAGACAAGGCTGGTGGATGGCGGAAAATGAGAATCACCTACGCCGCACGTTGAATGCACTCATAGCAGCACTCACTCTAACCCTAGACTCTACGATTCTAGTCGCAGCAGTAGAAGTAGTAGTCGTAGTAGTAGTAGTAGTAGAAGTGTCGAGCCCGGTGGCGTAGTGGATTAAGTCTCCGCCTCGCAACCGGAGGAGACACATAGGTGCGCGGGTTCGAACCCCACCGCTGCACATTTGTGTTTATGGGGGTAGTCCGTCTATGAAGCAATGTGAAAAACAGTTCCGTGGACGTTAAATCTTGGCTGAGGACTGTCAGCCCGAAAACTTTACTTAGTAGTCGCCGCAGTAGTGGTATTGTGGTAAAAAACGCTTGTAGGTACGAACAGCAGCAATCGCTTTTGTTGGCATTTATTTATACAGCTTCGCTCTGTTAGCACGTTAGGGTGGACAATTGTCTCCACGCGAAAGTGTGATCACGGGTTCTCTAGGACCCAGGAACTGTACGAATGTACTCGTCATCAACGTCATCATCTATCATCATATCATAGGAGGGAAGGGGGCATTTTGAAGCAGACCACCGACGACAACAACAACAACAATGAGTGAGCAAAGCGAATGAACAGTACAGAGAGTCTGCTATCCGCCAATTGTTTGTTATTTGTTGATTAGTTAATCTTTTTTTTCTATTTTAGTAAACACATTTGGTAGTTACAAGTTTAACCGTACTACAATCTACGTACGGAAACGATGGCGCTGGTAGTCAAAGTTATCAACTAGTCGTAGCAGTAATAGTAGTAGTAGTCATACTATCGTAGTAATAGTTGCGCGGTGAATAACAATACATTATAGTAAACAAAGAATACAAATATTCAATCACGATTTTGTCACCATATTGTACCATATTGTGTGTTGAACTGTAATTGTGTACAAATGTAATACATCGTGATACTAGCAGTAAAACGACCGGTAACAGCAGTAGTAGTAGTGCAAAGGCAACAACAGCGGTAGCATGCTACCCAACTACCATCTTAGCGTGCGACTAAGGTGGCGGCAGCAATGGCGAGGACATCCATGCATTTCGTCGTGACCGACGCTTTGGTTTGATGGCCTGCGTAGCGTGACGTGTCGTGCCTGTGGACGAGGCGATTGCCGCACCCGCTGTTGTGGTGGCGACGTAGTAATGTCATCCTTGGCGACGGCGCCAGGGATCGGTCGGTAGACGACCGAGATCGTCGGCCATGGTCGGCCACGCCCTAAACGGGGGATCGCACATAGGCGCCACCATCTATATCACCGGGCGCCTATCGCTGGATGTTGCTGCCAACGGGGCAATGCGGCCTCGGTCTTTGGGGCACCCTCCAGAAATGGCTGTGCTAGGCTGGCCCCTACACTGGACCTTCCGTAATGGCGCACACGTTCGCAGGGACCAAACTGCTTATGTTCCGACTGTGAATGATTGAAATAAATATGGAAACAATTTATATATATATATATATATATATATATAATATATATAGAGAGAGAGAGAGAAGCGTAAAAAAGTAGAACTCAAGATACTGCTTGGAAACCGAGCACTTTTGACTTTCGAACTTCGCCTAACCCAACTGTCCTCTTCTGCGATCGTCGTCTGCCGTCTCGTGTGTTTTTATTTCTGTTTTTCTTCCCCTAACCTCGGTCGCTTCTGTTGCTGCTGCTGTTGCTGCTTTCCTCCTCGTTGCCGCAGCTCAGTTTTCTTTGCTTGTCCCTTTCTTTCCGCTAATTACCTCTCTTCTCTTCTCGAATTGCGCCTGCCGAAACACTGCTACTGCTGCTGCTCAGGCTTTTAGTGGCCTTTAACTGAACTCCATGCGCTCACAGGTAGGCGGTCGTACACTAATTTCAACTCCGGCCCGCTTCTTCTCTTTCAACTATTTCCACTTAGCTTCTGCTGTGTTTACGATCTATACCCGACCCAATCCAGTAGTCGGCTTGGCACCTCTAATTACTACTGCGGTGAAACTGCTGCGTAGACAGGACGAATGCTTTTCGAATGCTGTGTGCAAGGACGTACTCTATTTCTTACACAATCAAATCAAGCCATCGGTGTAAAGGCAGCGCCTGAAGGCAGCGAATCTAGTACCGCGGCCGCATTTTCACGTTGAACTTCAATTGAGAGAACGTTGCGCGCTCTATTTCGGTACGGGCTTTATACGCATCTGTATATTTTTATATCATCCTTGCTGCTGGACTGCCTGCGTATCAGGTTGATGCTCAGGATAATAATTATATAAATATATATATATATATATATATATATATATATATAATTCAACGACAGCATATGCTGAACGCTGAAAGTACATCGTTTTCGATCTCGTATGCCAAACTCAAAACCGATTCAAACAAATGGCATCAGTTAAAGAAAAGGAGCAGCGGCTATGACACCTGTCTAGCGCGTTGCCTGAGGCGTTGCACCAGCATAGTGTATGGACGAAAAAAGACACGCGGAGGGACATATGTCCACACGGTTTTTACTTACGTTTTTTTCTGCTATACGTCGGTAGGCAAACACGATGCTTTTGGCCCACGGCGTTTATCTACCAGCGTGACAGACTTGATTCTATGCTGCGTGGTATGAGGAACGGTCGGAGACGAACGGGAATAGCTCTGCAGTCTGCCTTATTCTGTCTGCTTTATCTGCTGTACTGTCAATACGCCCATAGCATTAACGGCCATCAGCTCCTTGCGGCATACAGAACCTTACCTATTATACATACGTGCAGCGAGTGTGGAAAAATCGTTTGACTATTCTATGCACAGAAAAAAAATCCGCTTGCAGCAAAAGCAATTGCCAAAAAAAGATGAAGTTTCCTATTGAACTATCAAAACGGTACCCTCTTCTTTCTACGACATCTACCAGATAGAAATCAGCTCGTTGACGGCCGTCTACAAAAATCTTCCATTCTTTGGACAAGCGAATTGTGGGCCTTTTTGTGCACATTTGACAATGACGCGCATTTTTCCTCACCATGCGGGGGATTGGGCGACTACAATGAATGACATTCTGAAGATGCACGGCCCCGAGAAATATGGTGAATGGTCAATGCGTTTCCCAAACTAAGGTCACTCATTTTTTGTATACAAGGACAACCCCCCCCCCCTGCTCATACACAAGGACGTGCAAGGTCGTAATCAAAGTAAACCATTTTCGACTGCTGAGTTTTGAATGCGTCTAAGATAACGTTTTTACTGGTCGTATTGCACTGTATGTACATCAATTCGTTACGGCAAGTTCAAAGTACACGCATGTATTGGAGTTTGTTGGAGCCCAAACGTGGAGAAGACTTTGCCAAGCTGAAATGTCATTCTGAGATTGCTAATTGTTCTGAAAATAGTGGCCCGCTCATGCGTAGGTTCTTACGTGAGCCGAGGAGTAATAACGAACAATTCAGTTTAGGGCCAAATTGATGGGCACTTTGGTTTCCCGTTCAAGTTTGAGTTTCCAGCGCAAACCCTTGGAATTGTCTCCAGCAGGTGCGCTGGTTCACAGAGACCCTACCGAAGACGACGGTGATGTTACGACGAAACGCAACACCATTGGCGCGTATCCGGGACTCAGACAGCAAACTCAATCTAAATTTACTCGTTTTTACCGACCTTTTCTAGGCATTTGCATACAACAAGATTTTGAGTGGCAACATGCGCAAACAGCGTCCAATTCAGATACATCTGCTTTGTTAGAACAATCTGTGAATTGCAATGGCATGCCGAAAATGTAAATGCGAACACGCCAACAATTCTATAGTACCCCTGGAATGATATACATATAGAGTAACCCAGGATGATTTCGAGAACGATATAGATATTGTAACGCTTGCTGAAGCAAATATTTTTATTCAAGGGATACATAGTTTCGAAGAAGCCTTGTTTCGGCGTGAGAATAAATTTACAAAAATGTTTGACACTCGTGTTATTACCCGACAGAGGAGCACAAGCCTGCACGACAGCTAGCTACAGAAAAACTAACCGTCGTGTTCGTAAGAAAATGATGCTTCCTCTAGAGGGCTTCCACGACCGGCTAGAAGCAGCAGACATGACCGTTTAAAAGATAATTCGCAAATCTTAAAGATCTACTACTAGCTTTCACATTTAATAACTCAATATCAAACTCCTACGATCATTCGTAGCGTTTCGAACCAAACAAATTTCGAGCGTGTTTTCCGCTATAGTGTGAGTAAATGTATAAATGATTTTTTTCACCACATAAATCACTCGTCATAGCCTCGAAGCACACACAACTATTTATTATCTCACACTAATTGCTCGAAGGTGCCTCCGCAAACTATTCGGCGAAATCGGTGTAACGTCTGCAGAGAATTCGTTGTACGTCTTAAAATGGGCCAGGCATTGCGAACAGCCTCAGCAGCGGAGGTTATCCTAGCGACCTGCTGTTCACGTGACTCGACCGGAGTCTCGTAGAGAGCCTTTAGGTGACGCCAAAGAAAAAATCGATACTTGTTAAATTGGGCGATCGCGGTGGTGGCCAAGCAATCGGCCCGCCTCGGCCAATCCACTGATTCTCGAGGGTCACGTTGAGGTAATCGCGCACCGCAGCAGTGAATTGCGGTGACGCTCCGTCATGCTAGAACCACATGGTTTAAAACTGCTTCGAACAGTCCTGTGGAAGTTTCACTCAGGAATATTTAATATACTTCTCCATCCAACCTGTCAAGAAGTTTGTGTGCGGGCCTATGAGGTAGTTGTTTACCAGGCCAGCCCACATACTCACGGAGAAACACGTCTGACATCCACGCTGGCGAGTCATATGCGCGTTCTCGCTTAAGGACGGTCTCGGACGCGGTTCGAGAAATGCAGAAAATAGCCGCACTTCAATAAATGCTGCACTTAAAAACAATGTTTAAACAATTTACCTCATAGACTGGCAATAGACAATGTTTAGGTTCTAGCCAGAACGAAAGCGAGCGAAATGTTTTATCTCGTTTAAAAACACTTAGCTGAGACGAACCACTGTACTTTCAAGAACGGAATATACGGATGGAAAAATCATACAGGTGCTTTGGAACTATATAGCACAACATATGGCACAAGCTAGCTATTGGGGCAGAGAGAAGAAGTAAACAGACAAGGTTATGAAAAAGGCACTCGCCTGCGCAGTTTCTGCAGGCCCTCGATAGGTTCGAGATGGCTAGAACAGAGTATATTGGCAGAGCAACAAGCACACTAAATGTGTACGTCAGGGTGGACACACCATATGACGCAAGTGGCAGTCGAGTGCGGCAGCACAAAGAGTCTCGCAATGTACTGCAGCACGGTCATGCACTCTGCAGACCAAACGCATGCATGGTCAACAACAATGGTCGCGAAAGCTTAATACAAGCTCTAGCAACGATGTTGCCTGCCGGCCAAACAGAAGACGAGATGATATATCGATTCGCCAATCGGCTCGCGCTGCGTGAAGTGCCGCCGCGTGGAGCCCAAGTCCTGGTCGAGCATATTGTTCTAGTACAGAACACAGATAACCGAGTTGCCGAGCACAGCTCCAGGTTGTTGCAGTGCGGCGACTCGTTGTTTCCAGAAGACATCAGTAGTTACAGTATGTGCGTTGATGAGGAGACGATGGGCCAGATGGCCTGGAGAGGCGACACCGAAATATCTGACCCTCTAAATTGCTTGCGTCCGCTAGGTCGACTAAGGTCCTCCCTCATGGGCCAACTCGACACACACACACAGGTGGATGCAAACGCCAAGAAAATACGTCGTCTATGCCGTACCCTATTCTATCGTGCAGATTCAGCGAGCAATATCCCCGAAATATAAGCTGCTATCTATACAAATCGGCGAACGGCAAAACTCTTTCACATGGCATACGTCGAAGCTCGGCCGTAGTCGCAAGACACACGGCAAAGCACTTGTGATAGGCAGCCGTTCAATTTTTGTGTGCCAGCTCCGTTTACTCGTCCTATTTTGCTGGACACTGCTCATAGATTGATTGATTGGTTTATTCGCTTGATAAGTGTGTGTACACATATCACCCTTTTATATCAGAGGTGTATAACACTGCAGCTATTGACACGGCGTAATATCTGTCATACTAACGACGACGCTCCTTGCATCGTCTCGCTGTGGCTACAGTGAGTGCAATCTTTCACGCAAAATGTAGTATACAATATGAAAATAAACACACTTAAATAAGCTAATTTTGCAATAATACTGTATACGGCCGGCCCTATTTATGTACAACTTCCTCGATCTTCTTGGTACGAGCGACAACAGAAACAACGTAAACAGCAGCAATAACAACACCCGCAACAACACATAAATGACGTTTTCTGTATCATCCGGGAGCATAGGGGGGTGCATTCCTGTCTTAGTCGGTGCTGCTGATTTGTACCGCGACCGCAAACGTGAACTCCATTCAGGCAAACGAGCCGAAATAAACGAAAGAACCAGCTACAGTATGCGAAACCGCAATGGGATCAGTTGCCGTCGTCCCCCCGCAACTGTGTGGAACTCTACTATCTACGACGGAGGAAGAGACACCCGTTGGGACCGCCGTTGATGCCGCCAACGACGCTGAAAGGAAATTTGCCACAAACACCAGCCTGTTCCTTCTGCTTCTGCGAGCTCTGCGACGCAACAAGAACCTTGGCAGAATCCGCATCGAATCAGCAGCTGTGTCCATATGTGTCTGTGCTTCAGCATTGACGAACAGCCTGAGCAAGTTCTAGATTCCCTGCGGCGATGACGCTGAACGCTGAGAACGCACATCTGCCGTCACGCACATCCGTGATAACTGTCTGGCCGATTAGAACGTGCGTCGCCACGATAACGGCGCTGTACCATTTCGATACCATCGATACCGTACCCGCAATTACGCGGTATTAACATCCCGCGCGTAGGCAGTGCACTTGTCACTTTCGACAACATTTTGGAACTTAGAGGGGCCAGAGAATAGTGCTCCCTCTCGTAATCTCCTAACGTATCTAGCCTTTACTGCTGTAAGGCTCGCTAGCCTTGCAGAAACTGTCTGTGTTTTTAATTCTGTGTGAGTACAACTTGTTTGTACATGCGTAAATATACACACTACTCCTAGTAGTATCGTCTTAATGACGACCGAGACTAAGAAACGAAACATCGTTCAGATGCAGCATATGTATGGATGTTTGTATGTGTGTGTATATATTTGTATATATATATATATATATATATATATATATATATATATATATATATATATATATATATATATATATATATATATATTATATATATATATATATATATATATATAGGTACTACCGTAACTAGGCAACGGGTTGTCATCGTATGCTGACGCCGACATTGATTCTTACACGTAACTACTCAATCTCCGGCGGCTGTTACTCTTGGTCTTCACCCTCTACTCACCTGCGTCGTCGACCGCCAGTGTGTCGTCGGGTGGCTCCGCTTTGCGTGCCCATCCATCAATAAATAGATCCATGCAGCAGTGCTCGTTCTAGTGGTAGTAGTAGTAGTAGTAGTAGTAGTAGGTAGCCTAATCCGCCGTCATAGAGCAGCCAGCAATGAACTTAGTGATTCACGTATTCATCATTAACTCATTGATTGATTAATCAAATCGGTAAGTTATCCATGAACGAACGTAGGGCGACGACCCAGCGGCCGGTTGTTGTTGTTGTTGCTACTGCCGCCGTTGTCGCTGGGTGGCGCTGTTGTCGATGATTAGTGTGAATAACTGGCGAGCGGAATTCGAACGGAACACACAATCAATCAGCCTCATCCACGAACCATCAATACGTCGTCAGCCAGCCTCTGCGGTCTTTGCCCCGAAAGGCAAGGCGAATCAGTCCAGGTTCTCTCTCGCACTGTCTGCTTCTCTACCTGTCCATCCATCCATGGTCGTCGGTCATCTCGGTCGCCCGTCTCAATGTAGTAGTCAGTGAGCTTCGTCAGTTGCCGCCCCTGTTGGATTCGTCGCCGGCGCCAACGCGGTCGCCACCGCCCTTGTTGCTACGAGGCGTACCGCGATCGCTTGCACCGTGGCGCTCGTCACCACCACCAGCATTATCATCGTCGTCGTCGTCATCATCATCATCATCATCATCATGGACATCAGGGATGTGTTTTGGTTGCGACACGAACCTCTCTGACCGCTGATTTCGCGTCTCCAGGAATTAATGTTGCCATCGCCTACTAGGTAGCGATGCCGACGTACGCGACGCCGACGCACCGGTGATCACACCTCACATATATAGACATATATATATATATAGGTATATATAGCCCACGCAGAGACAGAAACACAGATCAAGCGGCTCAGTCGCCACGCGTTCCAGCACGTGTTTCGTCAGGGTTTCGTCTTGTTCCAATGGCTGTCTTCAGGCGCCCTTGTGTCGCGTTCTCTCTCCCCGCTCTCTCGCTCTCTCTCCCCGCTCTCCCGTTCTACCTCTCTCTTTCTGCTGTTGCGGTTGCTGCTTTCTTTCTTCCTTTGTATCCTCTGGCGATGCACACACTCTGTATGTTGGCCTGTCTGTTGTTGCTTAGTTGTATAATACGTTCATTACTCCTTAGGTATCCGTCGCAGTAATCCACCGGCAAAACCATGCTCGTCGATGGTCATCTGGTCGTCGTCTGGACGCGGGCCCGGGCCGCCTCCCCCGGTCGCCAGCCAGAAACGCTGCATGCGTACGTAAGTGATGCCCCGACCGCCCACTGCCCTCCACACTGCGTTTGTCGTCCACACACATACAAGCCACTCACTTATTCACTGGCGATTCACCTGACAGCCCCACCAACAGACCACAACATCAGCAGCAGCATCAGTAGCAGCTGCAATGCTTGTGTTTCTGATCGTCCATCGACCATCAGTAGATGAATCGATCGATTCACACTAATATATCTAGTCCCGTTCCTCAGAGATGAGAACCAGTGAGTGAGGAACGAAGACACCGACACCTCGTCTAGAGTTTACCTCCTCTACCACGTGTACACTCGCTCACACGGAGGCAGACACTTTCACATAAACACATCTATACACAATTTTCAAGGTGCAGAAAACAGAGCCTTACCGCCTTACTGCATGCACATCATAGGGTGGGGTACCACTTCCTGCAAGTACTTCAACTTCCTCTGTAACGTCAGATTTATCAGAACGCCTGTCTCACTGTTCCTCACCGCACACCAGCCGCACAGGGAAGCAGCTGGTGCCGTCGATTCGCAACTGTACCGGTGTTGTTGTTGTTGTTGTTGTTGTTGGCGTGATTGTTGCCGTGGTTGTTGTTGTTATTGTTGTTGCTGTTGTTGTTATGTTTGCCCCCGTCCCCGCGGCTTCGGCCTCGCTGCAGGCATCGCTCAGAACAGTAGTTAAGTTGACATTGGCGGTGATATCATCATGATCTTTATCATCATTATTGTCGTCGTCATCGTCGTCGTCACCGTCATCATCGGCGAGGTCTGGATCATCAGCATCTAAATCATGGTAGAGTCACGTTTCGCCAGCGTTGCACCACGTAGTGGCAATTGTCGTTTAATGCGCCTTAGGTTCATGCTGGCGCCGCTAAAGTGGTTTCCTTCCGAAGTTCTCTTCGCGACCCCCCGGCGCTGCCGTGGCGCTGGGGTACGTCATACATTAAATCCGGCCGTTTCTGGTCGGAGTCCAGAGTTGCTCTGTCCTTCTACGCTGCCCGACCGTTGGCTTACCAGCAATCTAAGTTTGGGCCGTTGTCCAACGTCCATGATCGTATTGTTCTAGACTTCTTCTTCTTCTTCTTATTCTCGGCGGACTTTTCTTCATTCTTAGTAATAATTGCTTGCCCCGCCGCTCCCTCTCTTTTTTGCTTGCCTCCTCTTCTTTACGTCCCGATTTAACTGTCTTGCGTCGCGTTCCTCGCCCACGCGTTCTCTGGTTTCCCCACTGCGTGTCTCCTTCTCTCTCTCTCTCTTTCTCTCGAGATCTGTTTTTCTAGTCCCCCGGCTTGGGCTCAGGTTGCTTTCGCCGGGTCTCTTTGTCGACAGCTTAGTCGTCGGTATTTGTCTGTTGTTTTTGCCACGGTCGGCTTTCCATTCTCAGCAGCACCACCACCATCAGCATCATCACCGTTATCGTCGTCGTCGTCGCCGTCGTCCTTGGTCTGCTCTGTTTCTGTGTTACAGGCTGAAATGCGCGTTGTGTTCACGTTCGTATTCCTGTTGGTGGCGCACCAAATGTTTGCTTTTGATTTCGTTCTTTGCTGTTGATGAACTAGATGTTTCCAGGGGATATGCCTGTTCCAGCAGTTGTGTGACTTCTGCAGCTGGCTGATTCTTATACTATTACTAGTGGTGTTGATGCCGCTGCTGCTGCTGCTACGGTTATGTCATCTCCATCAGGGAAAGCAGACACTCGCACACAGGTTGTGACCTCTCTGTCAATGCAAAACAACCAATGAGGATCACGTTGACGACAAAACAACAACAACAACATCAACAACAACAACTGGAACTACATCCACAACAACAACTAGAACTGAATCCACAACAACAACAGGAACTACATCCAACAGCAACAACAAATACTACATCCAAAACGGCAACGCTTCCGAACTAACGTTTCACGTTCCTCTTTCAGTCTAGCCGAACCAACATACGCTCCCACAGATCGCGCACAGTGAGACAACTACTCAAACGAACGCAACGAATTGAGTAGCCATGGATTGCTTGCGTGCAGATCTCCACATACGCCGTACGGCCATACACAGCTCACAGCGAGCAACACAAGCAATGAAGCAGGTCGAAATCCTTGACCATGACTGCGACCGCCATCACCACCACAAAGGACTACGACATCTTCCACGACACAGAAATCCTTGTGCGCAGGCTACGTCTTGAGATCACAAATCATCAATCTTCACCATCAACGACAGCAGCAGCAGCAACAACAACACAGATACAGCAACAACAACAACACAACCACAGCAACAACAACACACGTGCACCACAACGCACAGCTGCCCAGATATAGATAGGTATTTGGTATTCTCGCTCACGCTGGCCACCTTATGTGCTTCTCGATACCGCCTGCTCCTTCTGGATCTCGGTGTTGTCCGAAGTACAGTGCGTAGTAGTACAGCTGTGTTTGCTCGTAGAACGTCGAAGGATTGTGCCGCCGTTGCTGGCCCTGGTTGCTCCTTGGTTCTCCCTTTCTCTCTCTCTTTTTTGATCGCTCACTGTTGACGCTTTGGTTCACTCACTCACGCACTCATTCACTCACCCACCCATCTATGACTGTCGATTTTTTGTAGAAGGAAGATTTATCTTCGCGCTTGTTGTTATTTGTATTGTTTTTTTATTTGTTTTGCAGCCCGGTAGCCGAGACGACCGACGGTCTGTTGTTCTGATGCAGCCCGCTAGATCGTCGTTCGCTGTCGGAACGCTGAGCTCGCTGCTCGCGCCCAGTAGGGGGCGCTGTAAGCGCCTGTAGCGGAGCGCAAGAGCGGTCGGAACGAGGTTGGGTGAGGGTAGGTCGCCCACTTTAACCCCACGAACTACTAGAACTAGCAGCAACAGCAGCAGCTGCACTAGAAGGAGTGGTGGCTGGCCGCCGCTGTTGTTGTAGTTCTAGCAGAAGTCGTCGTAGTCGTAGTCGCAGTAGTTGCAGTTGTAGTTAGTATTGGTTAGTAATGGTAATCGATGTCATCGTGGTTGTAGTTTAGCTAGTAGAAGTAGTATAGAGGAGGCTGGTTGTTTGGTAGAAGCGAAAAAAAAAAACACCTTGAGAAATAACATCGGGGGGAGCGGGTGCGGTGGTGGCGGCCGCAGGAGCGACGTGGGTAGGGAGAAGGAGAAGAGGTCGTGACGGCAACACCATCATCCATGGATGGCTGCATCAAGAACAACAACCACAACAACAACAGCATCAGCAATATCAGGTCCAGCGGCAGAGGTGGTAGCAGCAGCAACAGCAGCAGCAGCAGCAGCTGAAACACGACTGCTCAGCTATGTACCACCGGTCATGGAAGGCCAGACGTCAATCCCCAACCCCATATTGCCTCCCTCCCCCCTCCGGGTTCCAAGGGTTCACACGCTGAAGTCTCTGCGTCTCACCGAAGGACCTTATAGCGGGCTGCCTGGCGAGCATGAGTGCTTAGCTATGTACCACTGGTCATGAACTAGGCGTCAATCCTCTACCCCAAACGGCCCCTCCCCTCCCACTCCGGAGTTCCGGGGGTCGACCTGAAGTCTCTGCGTCTCACCGGAGCTTAAAGGGGGCTCCTGGCGGGCGGGCGGGCTCTTGGCTCTAGATGGCTCGCTGGCGAGCTAACACACTGGATGGCCGGCGCACCCCCGGTGACGCTGATGATGCTTGGTCTGTCTGGTCACTTACTACTACCACTAGTGCTACAACTACTAATACTACTACCCCACATTCGATCGGTCGGCCGGGCGCTTGATGGGACTCTGTGCTGCTACTACTACTACTACTTCTATGACTAATACTACTAAAGTAAAGTTTTCGGGCTGACCTTCGCCAAGATTTAACGTCCACGGAATTGTTTTTTTCACATTGTTTTATAGACGGACCTTCATAAATACAAATGTGCAACGGTGGGGCTCGAACCCGCGCACCTATGTGTCTCCTCCGGTTGTGGAGCGCAGACTTAATCCACTACGCCACAGGGCTCGGCATGACTCTTACTACTTCTACTACTACTACTACTACTAGTAAAGTAAAGTTTTCGGGCTGACCATCAGCCAAGATTTCACGTCTTCTGAACTGTTGTTCGCATTGCTTCATAGACGGACCTCCATAAACACAAATGTGCAACGATGGGGCTCGAACCCACGCACCTATGTGTCTCCTCCGATTGCGAGGCGCAGACTTAATCCACCACGCCACCGGGCTCGACATGGCTATTACTACTACTACAACTACAACTACTGCTACCGCTACCGCTAAAATAGCCGACTCTGCTACAATAGCCCTCTACCACCTAGCAAGCACCCAGCAGAAGATTGTCGCGGTCGGCCGGTCATTCGGCCCCCGCTGGTTCGCCTACGCTGTCACAGTCGTAAGGTTACCTCAGAGTTACGTCAGGTGTCTTTCTGCATCTAGCCCCCCTCTCTCTCTCACTTCCTGTTTGTTTGTCGGTCTCTCTCTCTCTCTCTCTTTCAAGCGCGCGCGTCCTCGAATGCGCGCACTCTAACGTTATCTGTAAAGCCACCCTCCCCTTCCCAACCCCAACATAAAGTTGTCTACTCCTTTTATCACCGCGGGAAAATGGTGGCCCTGCTTCGTGATCATCACCATCACCATAATCATCGTCATCGAGTTGGAGAGCCTTTGGTCGGTTGTCATCCAGTCGACCGTGGCGTTCGGATAGCTCGAAAAAGCGAGGACGCATTGCCCCTTTACCATCAGCTCCAGCCCGCCTCGACAGCGAATTGCGTTTCCGTATCCACCCTCGTCGTCGTCTGACGTACTAGATGAAATATGAGCTACGGGATTTTGCCAAAGCAAATATGTCAAACATTGGCATCGCTGGGGACAAACAAGTAATACAACAGTGCTTTGTTTATCTAGGAGCTATATATATATATATATATATATATACATATGTGTGTGTTTATTTTAATTAGGAGATTATCTTGACAAACATCCCACGATTCTGGAGGAGACCGTTCTACAGAGTCACGTGTGAATGCACACACAACTAGGCATGGTGAGCATTTTCCTTGACCACTTAAACTATTTGGGCTAACTTAACGAACTAAGTCAATATACCGGTCTCAATCTCTCGAATCGAAGTCAATATACCAATCTCATACTAAGAGACGCCTATTTACCTAACAGGCATTGCCGGAAGCTGCAGAGGTTCCTGAACTAAAACGGGCACTGCAGAAATGAACAGAGTGAGTACAGGATTCCTAAAACACAGACAAAGAGCAATCCAAAACTGTAGTGTGGTTTTATTCGGCAGCGTCGGCATCATATTAAGAGCATACAATTGATTACAGTAGTGACAGTGATGCGGTAGCAGATCTATAAAACGCAGATTTTTAAAAAATATCTGTATACGAGATCGCCAACAGATTGGATGTCTTCTCGAGTGACTTTGACTATTTCAAAGCAAACATTTTTAGATGAACAGGTTTCGAAAAGAATGGAATTTATCGAAATTCTTTGTGAAAGCAAACCAAATTAATGCGAGGGTTCCACATCTTTATCAGGCTGAGTCAGACAAGTCATTTCAGTTATCAACTCCAGGTCATATCTATGGAATGCTCTGTCACCCTTCTTGACGCCGTTTTAGCCGACCCTAACCAGATAACGCGAAAATTATATGGAAACGTCGGCACCAAACTGTGTCTGATGACTTGGCCCAAAAGCTGTAGTAATAACAGGTAAACTGTTGTAATGTCAGATAAACTGTTGTAAAGGATAATCGAGAGTGTTTCTCTGACTTCTAAGACTTTAAAATGGCTACTAACTGATAGATAAATGCGTTTATTTGTGTCGAGTATGTGCTACCGCTGTGGTCTCATTGTTACTTCCTCGAAATATTTGAGGTCTTCTTTAACTTCTACGATTTGTACAAAATGAAACCAGCTCTATTCATTCTTGTGTTCTCTATTCCCCACCGAATTCCAGATCACGGCGCTTGCGGCTACAAGCGTGTCTTACAGGTGGGTGATATGTCTGCTCCGTTGTGTCTGTGCTCTGCTATATCCCGTTGAGGGGCGCTCGTGCTACAACAGCCACTGCAAACGCCATTGTTACTTAGCACAAGTTCCGTGGTAGCCATCTGCCGGCGCAACTTGTCCAGGAAAGACGACGTATACGAAGAAGAGGAAGAGCTGTAACTGAGTGCAGGTCGTATAGGAGGTGTATACAAGAATACTGCAATGCAAATCCCTGATGAACTTTCAGCAAAAGGGCCTCTCTCTCTCTCTCTCCGCTTGATGGACGACATGGTAGACGAGGTGGTTCATTGTCGTCAATCGTCAACCAACAAAACAACAGGGGAAGGGTGAACATAGAAATTACCTATTCTTCTGCACCTCGTCGTCACCTCCTCCAAATTTGCATCCTGATTAGTGCAACAACAAAAAGTCTCAGACAAGACCCAAGCTCAGATATGCAACGCGTTGAATTCTCAGCGGACACTTCGTCATTTGTCACGTGCCGTTCGGCGTCTGCACCAAGACGGGGGACATCATGTGCCCTGGACACACGCCGAAATGACGCCGGATCCAATCGCAGGGCGGTTGTCACCCGTAGTAATTATCTTAGAGCCTGATTATTCGCTCGCGCACTGGCAGTCATTCTTCTTTTAATAAGTTTACTCTCAAAAGGCGGACAGCGATGCCTTGGCAAAGCAATTTTGACAGGTGCACTATCTCTTTGACACCAGATGACGATGTGTAGCCAACACGGAGACGTTATTGGTTTATGAAGGCCGCATTCCGCACCCGTTATCATCAGTGAGAGCAGCGCGAACGCTAATATTGCTCACAGAGAGATAAGCCTCAATTAGCGCTGCTGTCAATCCTATAACTAGGGCTTAACATCTGTAGTGAACTGTTCGTTTCTGACTAGATTGATTGGAAAACGAGACACGAGTAAATGAGCTGTTCGGCCATTCTATTGGACAGCTTATATGAACCGTGTGACTAAATGGGGCGACAGCCGTAAATTGTGTGTGAAGACACATTAACAAGGTTTTGCCACAATCGGGCGGCTTTTTATTTAATCGAAAACCAGTTATTGCAAGCGCCTGTGTTAAACTTGTCCTGCGCAACTTATTTGCCTACACTGGCTTCTTTATAGTCGGTTCAGATCGGGAAAAGGTTTGACGCACTCCTGGATTTTTACCTGTAAGGGCATTCAAATTTGAACGACAAAACTCAATTCGTAGTTATTGTGCCTAAAGCTGTGGAAAACTCTATCATAGCTAACACTATGTAGACAGCACTTCGGCCTATGATGGCTGATGCTATGAAGAAGCTCGCTACGTTAACAATGTTTGTAAAATCATATGTAAACGAAAAAATAGTTCATATTTCTCGCCTATAACCGACAAAACGTGGCGTTGACCTTTGTCATGAACCAAACGGCTTGTCCCGCCTGAGAAGTGCTGAAACTACCCGCGCGGTCACCTTTAATATAATGGCAAAAGAACTGTTGTAAGAGCTTACTATAAGCGCTTCTCTGACTTCTGAGTTAAAAAAAAGAAGTTATTGCACTATTGCCTCCTCCCCTTTTGGAGTACCTTGTCACTGAATGCACTCAGGGCCAAATCTCTCGAATGTAGCCAAGACAGTCTCCCGCATTTTCTCGGTACCTTTCCCTCGCTCAACCTCCCAGGGTTAGCCAACAGCCTATTTACGTAGATGTTTAAATGCTTACACAATGTAGGCATACCCGGCACAATGTAGCATTCCTGTACAGGAAAACACAATTTGAGTGCTGCAATTGGCGCAATGATATGTTGTGTGTCTGTCTCGACTTCCATGATACTGGGACGCCCCTACGCTACTCGGTACCACTCACCCGACCTAATGGGGCAAAATATCTCAGCGAATGCTCGAACGCTTAAGCAGCCCCAAGCCACTCGAATCGAAAGAGGCAGGTTCGAGTAGTTAGAAAACAAGAGCAATGACGGATGATAATTGGCCGAGAGCAGCGGGGATAGGATAGACATATAATAACGGCGTTTGCAGCACACGGCTTCCGCCACGGTGTGTTTCAGATCGATGGTTTTAGTGATGTATGTATATATATATATATATATGCAATGTTAAATGAAGCGAGATAGATGTCCTGCCGCCCGCGCAATGTTCCTCAAATCTACGCGGAGTTGGCATGACAAATGTGTATTTATTATTGGATGTATCTTGTTAGCCAGCTAGGGTGTTAATAAAAAATTAAAAAAATAATTTTTGAGACTTAACGCATCATACGTGATTCCTCATTCAAACATAAAGGAGAAGTTCGTTCTTAACCCAAGCGGTCAACTTCAAATCAACTTTCTGTAAATACTTGAACCAATCGGTGGGTTCAGTTTAATCATGTGATGAGAACAGGCTTTATTTATTAAATTAACGGCAAGATCAAAGCCGCTGATACAAAATACTCACGTATTTCGTATTATCGTCATTGTGTTGGGTTGGCCGTATGCACAGTGATTTACATACAATCTAATTAGTGCTTTGAACAGCAACCGCCTTGAGTCCTGGCTTTGACTGGTGGCCTTGGCGCTGTTTTTCCAATGATTAATCAAAAGGGAACTGGAGTTTGTCAGCTTTTTTACGTATATTACGACAATAGAAGATCCATTCAGATTCTCGCTCACCGAGACTGCCTTCTTTCTCCGATTTCAAAGGGCTTACTAGGCAGGGCCGCACGACGTTTCGAACGGGAAATACCCCAGGGACAGTCAGACTGCTTTATCAGGCATGATGTTTTGCCACCAAGGCTAACATCGCTGGGGATTTGTGTAAATGTAAGGACTTAGATTGACTTCTATTTGAGTCGGCGTCAAACATTTTATAAACCCACTCTCGGCTTCATGTATTCGTTCGTATCTGGAGGACTGTCGTTTTGCGGGAGATTCACACACAGTCATGACCAAAGGTATTCAGCACATGTTTGGTGAAGTCAGCGGTCGATCGACGAATTCTCATAAATATGAGGTACATCTACATAAAATATGTGCCGCCATCGACGTTGCCCTTGGCCGGTCGTGGTGGGTTTCAACTCGGCCATACCGCTGCCGTGCGTCACGCGATGCGTGACTAACACCTGCCTGAACTGATGTGCTGAGCATAAGCGATAATTGGGAATGGTAATCGGACTACTTCGAATGGAGATGATGTTTTCTTTTGCTTATTAAGTTCACCTGGGAATGAAGCAAACAGCGTCTATGAAAAAAGAAAACCGAGAGGAAACTAAAAATAATTAATATTTTTTTCGGGTGTAAGAATCACTCTAATAATAATAATTATTAGTATTATTCCTCCTCTTGTTTATTATTATTATTATTATTATTATTATTATTATTATTATTATTATTATTATTATTATTATTATTATTATTATTATTATTATTATATAAATTACCAAATTGCCTGACAGCGCGGCTAGCTGACCTAGCACCGATACGCCCACCCAGACACATCTTTGATAGTGTAGGCCATTATACAAGTCTATATCCACGACGCGACGGCGCAACCACAACTGACTACCGCAAAGTACAGAAGGGCCAGAGTAGAGCCTATCGTCACAGCCCCGCTGTATATGCTTCATGCGACCAGTAACAGGTGGCCATTATCGGAAATAAACGCTATCGGACGCGGGCGGCGTGTTGTGGCGAGACCGCAGCACAGGCAGGTCAGACTTGCCGCAGCTCCATCGGTGACGACGATGAATTTGATGGTGATACCGAAAACGATACTAAGCTTCTGCTGCTGATAATGATGATAATGATGGGATTTATGATATGCCTTGTGCTGGGACAGATAGAGTGTGATGGTGATGAGGTTAACGATGATGTCGACATAGACGAGACTAATTTATACGAGCCTGAAACTACTGATCATCAGCACCTCATCACACTACGCGCGAATAAAGCAAACTGAGTCAGCCGTATTCACACAAGGTCAGTCGAAATTGTATGTGGACATACACGAACCAATTGGCTAGTGATTGCCAAGTTCAGTCATTGACACACTCAAACGAATGTCGAGTACTGTGGAAGGGTCCATATCAGTATATTATTATTATTATTGATTGAAGGCAGGTTTCTCGAGGTGAGGCAACACACGCTTATGCTCCAGGGTGAGCTGCCTTTCCGTTACTTCAGCTATAGCAGAGATCATTTTCTTCCTTTGTTCGAAGTGCGTAGGGAAACATTTCTGGTTGTTATGTATGCGGATGACATCGTGCTTGCATACGGCAACCTGCGAGCCTTCAAGCGCGTACGCTCCATGGTAGAGGTATATCGACGATCAAAGCAACTTGAGATCAATGCCAGAATAATCTGGGCTAAAAAGTTTAGACGTTTGGCCGCTGCTGGTGTAATGTAATACGGTGGCCAACCGCTAGAGTTTATAAACTCCTTCCCGTCTCTTAGACTACGAGTTTACTATATGGGAATTGTGTTCACTGCTCACGCCGAGGAAGCGGTTCGGTCAACTAGGCTAGCTGTACTGTATAAGGAGGCGTCGACTGTCTGTGGCTGCAGCATCGTCCATGTCGTCATCGCTGCATGGCCTCGACAGAATGTAGAATCATCAAACTCCGGCGAATATGCATTTGCTTGTGTAGTATTTTTGCACCCTATATGAAGCATTGTGTCTTTCAATTAGGGCGCAAAACCGCCAGATATGCTTACTGTTAGAAAGCTTATATGTTGCAGAACTAGGTACTGTAAAATTCAAGTGAAGAAGCTGCGTACCGAGCCAACCAAACCTCGTCCATCGTCAATTTAAAGGAATGACAAACTTGGAAATCTAGAGAAATTTAGGTTGCGTCACTTGTGATAGTCCATCACCTTGAGTGCTCAAAAAATGTAGCTCCGTAAGCATAATAATGCGTGCATCTTGCAGCGATGCGTTAAATGCGATGCAGTTGAATGTCCGGAACTATATACAAAGCGTTATACGAAGCACCCACGCATGTATCTCTCTTGCTAGAACAATAGAAAATGCAGTGCAGAAGAATACAACTAGTTGACCCCCACATAAATAGATAAATTATTATTGCATTGTAATGCATTGAACGAAACGTGATTTGTTGAAGAAAATTACCGGTACCTTCTCTTACCAGACAAATCGTCCCTTAGGTTCTGAATGCAATTTCAACATTCGTTTAAGGACGGGTAAGCCTCCATCTCATGAAGGTTGACTTCACGTTAGCATTGCCCTATTCATTGAACCTAGACAGGACAAAACCAGTTCAGCTTTTCGATACTACGAGATCACTCTCCTGTTGTCTTTCAGATTTGAACATTTAGGACTCCTGACAAAAATCGGAAACAGTTGAATCTCATCACTATTCAAAAGAAAATCTAAAGATCACGGTAGATGGACAGATCTAAAACGCTAATCATGTAGTCCTTGAGGTGAGCGTTCGACAAAAGGGCAGACCGTGTAAGGGGTTGTCTAGGGATGTATCTGTATATACCTGCCCAAAGTGCAGACTATAAAATGCTCCTTAACTGTACGCCATGCCAGTGAGACTGCAGATAAAGGGAGATTACACTTCGAACGAGCAAAACCTACAAAGGCTACCCTATCTGGGATCGCCATTTGTTTGACCAGTTCTGTCCACGTTATATCATTTTGCCAATTCTTTTTTGGTAAGGTGATTACTAAGACCGAAGGCCCAGGCTTGAGCTGCACGTCGTCTGGCATGGTAGACCCAGTCAAGCTGCTATGCTAAGCTCATGCAGCTAACTCCCTTTAAAATGCCATAAGCAAAACAGCATACGAGGCCTCAATATATTCAGTAGTTTTAAAGGGCTTTCGAAAGAGAAGGAATTTCTTTGTTAAGTTCTCACATTGCCAA
Source organism: Dermanyssus gallinae (assembly GCA_003439945.1). Classification (NCBI taxonomy): domain Eukaryota; kingdom Metazoa; phylum Arthropoda; class Arachnida; order Mesostigmata; family Dermanyssidae; genus Dermanyssus; species Dermanyssus gallinae. The sequence goes on along the minus strand of QVRM01000607.1, from coordinate 65,207 downwards.
TAGTTCCTTAATAACCTTTTGGGGGTCATTATATTGCTTATATAAATAGAAATATGAATTTTGGGGGTCATTATAGTGCTTATATAAATAGAAATATGAATGTGTATAAATGCTTTTCTAACACAAGCATGTCTGCTGCTGTGCTAAAGGGCTTACGCGCAAGCCTGTCGCATGTGCTTTGCGTATTTTCTAATTCATCACAACACTAGCCGTTTTTAGATTTTTGGGATTTTTTATCTTGAGTTCTTAGGAAAACATCTATCGTAATGACCAATTCAACAATACCAAAGTTGATGTAAATATATATCTAAAAAAGAGTAATGGCCAAATAGTAACTTATTGAAGTTTTTTAGTGCACCATAAAAATAAGCGTACAGGATATTGTATCCCAGGGCTTATGGAGATTTTAACGCAATGAAGAATTTGCTATAAAAGCCAACAATATACGCATGACGACTAAAAAGAGCATTTACAAAGTGGATAGTGATGTGGTGGCTGTGATATCTCGATAATGCCGCAGTTACTTTTTTGAAATGATGGCATTTTGAAGGTGTAAAATTATCGAGACACGTAGATGGATGATGGAAGCGTAACTTGACTTATAAGAGAATGCATCCTGGAGGATAATGAAGGGAGGACAGTGTCCTAGAGTTTAGGACTTTTCCTAGGCCTTTGCAGTACATAGCAGGTTTACAATTAAATCTCCACTTCCAATGACTGAACAGTCAATCGTCAACCGACGTCGCTTCCAAACATAAGGGAAGCGGGAAGCTACCATATAGAGCAACCACGGAAATCGCCAACCTTGAAACGGAAAAACAGACTCGTATATTTTCGCCGTCCTGTTCTTTAGAAGATAGAAATGGCTAAGTATAGACGCAGTGTGCCTAATTGCATCATTATGCGGTTTGGTTTTACACCGCACAACCCTTGCGTTATGCCAGGGTTGTGCCTGGGTCTCGTATTAATAAACGTTTAATGTGAATGAGTCTCGTTAATCTGATCCAGCGCAAGTTTACTCCCGCCATTGCGGGCCTTGCTCAGCTAAGGCTTAGTCACCTCTAGATAACAATCTCTCTTACGGTCTACAAAGCATTGGTTGAAGCTTCTGTCTGCTATAGCACTGTGATGTTCGACGGTATCTGTGTAATTATACTACTATACGATGTGCGCTTTTATAGTAAGTGCTTGCCAAACCCTGCAAAACAAAGCAATTTGGCAATGTGTGGTTTAAAGCCCACTGAATCAGTAAGTGTCTTGCTTACTGAGTGCGAATGTTTTAACGTGACGCAGCCTCATATATATATATATATATATATATATATGTATATATATTTATATGTTTAAACGTGACACAGCTTCACGTTATATATATATTTATATATATATATATATATATATATATATGTGTTAACGTGACACAGCTTTATATATATATATAAACGTTTTTGCACTCAAAGCCATCAATATCCTTACCGTTTTTAGTTGTCTATTTTAGGCTACTAAATTCCTTCTAGCTCTCTATCCCTCCTGCAGTGAGAGACCAATTTGTTTTCTCTCTTTCTTTCTTGATATTCATCTCATCGTTTTCTTGAAATTGAACCGCAACAATATGTTTTTACGATCTGGCATTCTGCTCCATCCCTATTGCTGTCCCTTCAAGTGCTGCTTTTTTCAAGGTGCTTTCGTGCTTCCGCAAACACGTCTCGATTGTCTAGCTTGCTATGCGCTGATACGCTATTGTGCTTCTTCACTACTTGTTGTCGCTGCTTTATTATTACTATTATTATTATTATTATTATTAGCGGCACCTGAAGTTGCTGCTGCTGCTGCTTTTCTCGCGCCCAGGACGCCCACTCGGTACGGGGTATCACGTACTCAGGTCTCTAAGATGTGACAACTCTCTCTCTCTCTCTCTTTCTTCCCATTTAGTAAATATAGGCGCTGCTGAAATATAGGCCTGTTGTTGCTGCTATTCGTGCTCATTGGCACTGGTGAGGACGCAGGTAGAGTGCATTCCCGTCGCCGGATTGCAGCGTGCAGTTAGCGCTATGACGTGACCAATCGTGACCGTGAGGAAACGTTAATATAATTGGGTCAGTCTGACAAGTGCCATTCATGGTTAGGTTATCGTTATCGACGTTGCTGGTGGTGTTGTTGTCGCCGTTGTCATATCATCCTGGAGGTGAGCACGGCATACAGGTAATAGAGGCATACAGGCTGGTACAGTATAACATTCCTTCATCGACCCCATCTCTAGCGTGTGATGCTCTAGCAGTTCAGCAGAGATTCGTAGTTAATTGAGCGTATGCGGATGTATCATTCTTTCGGCCATTGTGTATGCTTAGTTGCCGCCTGTGTGTTCTATCTTGACCGGACAGGACAGGACAAGTTGTAGGCGGTTTGTAAGAAGAACCTAAGAAGAGGGCAGATAGACGGAAACAACCAACGCAAAAGTAAAGAACGAACGAATCAAGATGAGGTAACGAAACTAAACAGAGAGGTGAGGAAACGAGCAAAGAAGAAGTAAACATATAAGTTCTATATGTGTTCTGCAACGGTTTAGCCAGACCGGCTCTCCGGTCATCTGAATCGTGCGCAACTCAGCAGCACACCACTCCAGCACTGAAGCGGATCGTCGTGTGTCACCTTAGTTCCATAACCGCCAGCCGTTTCGGCAAGCTAGTTATTCTCTACGTTCCAAATAGAACTTCTCACACCATATGATTAGTTTGCCATTCGACCGCGTCTCATTCAGCAGACAGAGGCCCTAAAGCCCTGGCAATACGAAAGCGATTGCGGGTCTGTAATGGATATCCAATGTAGTCGGCATCAGTCGTTTGCAACAGGTCTTCTCATAGCGGCGGCGGGTGGGAAAGTAAGAGCCTAATTCAACGTGACCTTGGCATATTGACTATACTAATTACCCTACCACCTTTCGCGGTTCCATGCTGAGCAAATATGTTGAGCTAGGTTGAGCAAAAAGATCTTTCTGGCGAGTTCGTGGCTGGCCGCCAAGGCGGGCTTCCCTCGCCAGGCTTTGCCGGAACACAGCGGCTCTCTCGGCGACCGACCCTTCCGGAACGGGACTGAATGGCGAACCCGATCCTTTCCCTAGTGTACAAGTATATCCTCCCCCTCCTCCTCCAGACCAGACGGACCCGCGGCCAGAAGGGATAAAGGGGCAGCAACAGCGATGGGAGCAGCATCCACTACTGCAACTTTGCCAGATTGCCCTTCCGGCCTTGCGTCTATATATAGATATGTGCACACATCTGATTTACATATATATATATATATATATATATATATATATAGTTATATACATATATATATATATATATATATATATATATATATATATATATATATATATATATATATATATATATATATAAATATCGACAAAGTGAACTCGTATATATGCTTCTTCTGTCCTTTTCGTCTCTCTCTCTCATATTTTCTGCCTCCCTATAGTTAACTCCCAAACCCGCGTCGGCCATATTGATCCCCCCGATTCGAGACGTCGTGGGGTCCTGCAGCAAGCATTACTCTTGTATCCTGTGGCTAGTCAGAAAGTCATGCTAGCCGAGCGCGCGCCAGGAGAACGGGTTAGAGGGTGGATTGGAACGGCGCTTAGTGCTCTTCTACTTGCGCTCTCTCTCTCTCTCTCGCGCTCTCGCTCTCTTAGTGTTCATCTCCACCACCCAGTCTCCCGGCCGCTCCTATTTGCTGCTGTCGAGTTCTCAGCGACGACTGAGTATCTGCCTCTTCTGAGTCTAGCTCCAGCTGGCCAGTGCGGACGGAGTACGTGTCGCTCTTTCCGTCCTAAAGCTCGAGGCGTCCAGAGGCGTGCAGAGCGAATTACTACCGCTACTACTACTACTAATACTACACAACTATTACTACTACAGCTGTCTGTGCGTAGCCAGCAGATCAACTTTTCCCTTTCACATCGTTGGGTTTGGTGCAGGGCTAGCCTCCGACTGTCCATCGAAAGAGGAGTTCGCCGGCATTTGGATCGAGGAGTATTGCTGCAGCGCGGGGTGGGGGGGGGGGCAACTACAGAGTACGCAGTGGGGGCAGGGGGGCGGAAGGAGGAGCTTTGGAAAGGAGCGACCGACGTTGTCCGCTCACCCATTTCCACTTCTGAGCTTGCGAGGAGTCCCGTCGCGCCATTCCTGCTTATTACTGCTGTGTTTCTAGTGGCCTCGTAGCCTTTGTTTGTTTGATTTATTTAATTTTAGCAACAAACTAACTTACTTTCCGAAAGCGTGAGGAAAAACAGAGCTTTAAAAACAGACCATAGAGCAACAACAAAAAACGATACGTTAATTTGGGCGCAAGATGCATATTGAGAAATCACGTATAACACGCCCGCAGGATGAAAAACATCTCAGGGGCACTAGGGTAAGAGACGCAATGAAGGCGCAGGGAACAGCAGCGCTTCTGAACTGAACTAGTAATACTTAAAGTAAACGATGCGAAGGCTAAGAACAGATGAACATACACAATGTTGCGATTGCTACCGTCGAGTGGCTGGAAATGTGGTCATTATTTCTCGATTTTCAACCACTGCATGGAGACATGATAGTGTCTAGCCAAATCGAATTCGTTGCAGTTTTCTGTGCGTCGATGTAATTCATTCAAAACTACTCGCAGGCCCAATTTAGATCGATCGTATACCGCAAAAGTGACAATATGATCCGGGTGGGCAGAGGCTTTAGACTACGAAACGAGATGTCGCCATGTCCCTTAAGCGAACAGAAGTATTAGCTCACATTGTTGGGTCGTTCGCACACTATCGGATGTTTTTGGCTGCTTAAAGCCGTCGGGCCACTTTCTGGTCTATCCGACCAAAATACGAAGCGTTTCAACGTTTAGGCAGTATTATGGTAGACTTTTTACTAGCAGTGGTCGGAACATGCCTTGTCATGTCAATACAGTTCAGTACGCGCACCAATGACGAGCTTGTCAGGGCAAACGATGAATTTTTGTTGGAATAACGAGTTGCAACGAGCAAACTTAGCAAACGCGTGACATTCGTCAAAAAGGGGGTTGTCATCATTCGTCAACTATTTGTACTAAATACAAGCCTCTACGTGATGAAGAACATAAAGTCGGCCAACCAGAAAAGCCCTGTCGTTCTCGATTGCGGTGGCACCGTTGACTCTTGCCGGCGTGGTATATTGTTTTGTTGCAGCAAAGCTGGGGTAAATTATCTTCTTTTGCCACTTAAACAGGAATTAGCCCGTTTGCCTGTGGTCGCATTGTTACCGCCGCGGTGCATTCGTTCTGTTTTCATTCGTCATTGCAGGATGAAACCACAGCAGTGGATATTACAGGTACAGACAAAATATCATGTGTTGACATACTTCATCAGTTTTTGCCATTTCATGTGGGTCAATGTTTGGTCAATCCTGGTGTTGTCAGCCTCCAGTGGAGCTGGTGCTACGATCGCACGATTTAAAAACAATGTGCGAGGCAAGACCTTGTGAAGAAGTCCTTTCCGTTTTATTTGCAGATATGTAAAGTTGATCAGAATATGTTTTCTCCGTTGCATACAGCATAATCAATAAGTTTTAGAAGCATGCGAATTCAGTTAGCTCTGTTTCTGTCAACGACGTTATGCCTACGATGAGTTATTTACTTGAAGTGGCTCGTGTTTTTTGTCAGCGTTAGTTTATAAGCGACACGACACATTGTAGTTTAAACATTAATGGTTTGAAAAATGGTACAATTTTTCAGTCTATGCTGATTCTTCTCGTGAGGCTCAAACTTATACGTCATTGTGTCTTTATCTAATACGAAACGACTCCTTCCCCATTTGCGAGTGGCTAGTGCATTAGGGAAATTATACTAGGATATTCTAGAGTCGTTTGCGGTAACCTAAACATTAAAGGGATTGAATCGTTTGTCTCTAGGTGTTCCAAGCAAATGATCCGCCTAATAACTCATCAACCGCCTTTGAATGAATGTTTTACGCGGGAGGACTATAAGACGTCATGTTACAGCATACGACTTGCATATTACTAGGCATACTGTTTGAATGTATTGTTTATTAACCAATATTTGGTTTATGCACATATGTGCTACAGCTCTCCTAAGTAACTTTCATCAGCGATATTGCTTTTGTACACTGTTGGAGATGATACAGATCACATGATTTTCCGCATAGGTTGCATTCACACTCGGTTGATATCTCATGCCACCCATTTCGTATACATATCTTCATATGAAATCCAAGCATTGCAAACCCAGTAACGAAGTATCTGTTTCTACAACATGGGCTCTTCCTGTAGTTTGTAGTCATCGCTCTAGTCTCATAAAAACGCCAATCAACATCCGCAAAATTATACTCCCATTCGGCAAGATGATTCTCAAAGGCCTCCGTTTTCGGTAAAGCATAAGTTGCCCTGAGCTCCTCCACAAAAAGTGGTGTCGAAGCCAACAGATACACGAGCCGATTGCGGCTAGTGCGGTGGACTACTAGCACTCTTTTTAGAAAGCTGGCTTTAATTTTGTCAAGTACTTCCAGATTTGCTTTTGATAGATGGGGCCATATGACCTGTATCCCGTAAGCAGCGGTCGGCGCAATCTTTAAATTAAAAAGTTTGAGAGCGACATCTAGCGACAACCGATGATGCTCTGAGATATTATAAAACGATAAAATGCCCTTACGAGCTCTTACCTCGATATAATTAGTAAAATTTAAACCCTGCGTTGAAAAGATTACTCCAAGATAAGAAAACTGTTGAACAAAATCTATTGGTGCTGAGCTCAAGCGCAATTCGTATTTTTCTGCGAGTCTACCTCCGCGGCGAAACTTCATTGCTTTCGTTTTTGCTGCGTTTATCACTAGAGCATTTAGGTTAACAAACTTTTGGAGTGGGGCAAGCAATTGCTGCAGATGAAATCGACTCCGGGAGTAGAGGACGAGGTCATCAGCAAACATGAGTGTACTAACTTGCGGGTGTCGACGCTGAATTTTGTCCGGGAGCTCGCTCACCAATATTGAGAATAATAGCGGGCTAAGATTATCACCTTGTGCAACTCCTGTAGTCTGAGTAATAGGGGTGTGTTCAGTTACTCCGTCGTCGATGATTACATACCCCTCCTGCAGCATAGCTTGTAATAACTTTAGTATTACCGCTGGAACACCACAAAGCGCTAATTTCTCTAGGATTATTGTTCGTGACGCCGTATCAAAAGCCGCTTTAAAGTCTACGAAAACTGCAAAAAGAAAGTTACGTTTAACCCGGGAAGTCATTTGAATACTATTGAGAAGAACAGAGCAAGCCGTCATCGACGACCTCCCTCGCCTAAAGCCGTGCTGCTGCTCTGGCAAGCACTCGGTACTTTCTAAAAAATCTTCTAGTCGACGTGCTACCAATGCTGACAGTAATTTGTAAATGGCGCTTTTCTTTGCTATGCCACGGTGCGACGAAGGTGTCAAGGAATCCCCTTTGCCTTTTGGTAACACACTTAGAGGGCTGCCTTTCCATTCTTCAGGTAAGTGCGATGTTTTCGTGATTTTGTTGAAGAGAGAAGCAAGACAAGAGGCCAGAATAATCGCCTGCTGCAGATGTTCATTCCGAACGAGGTCTGGGCCCGCAGCCTTTTCTGACAGCGCTTTCATTATTACATCCACAACCTCCGAGATACCGATAAGGCGAACCAGCTCCTGTCGAGCTTTGGTTGTTCTTTGTCCCCAAACGTATAGATTGATTGATTGATTGATTTATTCGCTTGATAAGTGTGTGTACACATATCACCCTTTTATATCAGGGGCGCATCGCAAGTTATGTTTACAGTTTTTATAATTTGAACCTATTTTGCGTGTTCTCTTTTTAGCGTTGGTCGTTGCTGCCTTCATCGCTTGACTGCAAAGCATAGTTAGAAATGGTTATAAATATATATTTTTTATATACATCTAAGCCCTAATCTAAGAACTCATGAAGGCACGCTTCGAAAGGGAAGTCTCGTGCTAGATCGGAGGTGTACATATGCTGTCTTATCAGATAATTAACGTTATTAATATTGTGTATTATTGTACATAATGGTAAACTTAGCAAAGGTGAATTTTAAATAGAGAAATTATAGTTAAGGACAATAATATTGGCCACCTTGGCTGAAAGCTTCTAACGTACAATATATTGGTTATACAGGTATCGGGCAATAAACTTAGTACGTACTTTTAAACCAGGAACTTCGACATTTACATTGTACCTACAAGCGACATTTCGTGGCCTTTCTTATTCTAGTCAGTAGTGTTTTCTCTCGATTATTTGCCTTGCTTACTTTTCATAACTAGTTATTTTTGTACCCTTGCATTTTACACGGGTCTTGTTCTAGCTTTCTCAACAAGTCTCTGAGTGCCAGTTCGAAGTACCACAAGGCCCCTGCCCTGAGGCCACTCCTGTGCATTATGTCTGCACATGACTTGTCCCGACTATTTCATTGTCTTTGAACAAGGAACAGCACTCAGACGAGGCCGGCATCTCTAACTATTAACCGCTTTACCAGTACCAGTACAAGTGTGTGTGTGTGTAGGTATGTTTGTATGCGGATGTAGAATTTGTGTGTGCGTATAAACATGCCTATCTGATTGCATTAACTAGCAGCTCTTATCATTTGATAGGTTAGTGCGTATAAATTTGCCAGTAAGAAGGATATATCCAAAAAACACGTTTCAGCTGCGCGCCGTTACTGACGACAGTGAGTGTGCGACTTGTATGAAGAACACTTGTGTAAACCGATGTAGTATACATTCAACGAGTACAGTTCGAGTTCCTCTAGCGCTGTCGGGCAAGAGGAGTTGTCGGTTTACAGGGTTGTCAGTAGAGTTGTTTTTATTCGTTATCACACGTTGTTCGGCTAGCAACCAAGCAGCATTGGCGGGGGCCAAGTTGTCGAAATGCTGTATTAAGAACCCAATGAAGCTCAGGCCAAAGGCTGTGGCCATCCGACCAGAAAGGCAACATTTTTTTATCGGCGATTACTCGCTGTTGCCTGGCTCCAGCATCGGTTGTTTCTGCACGGGCCCAGGCAGCAAGAATAGCAACAACAAAAAATAACAATCTCAGTTCAACTGGAAAATTATGGACTACCGTCGAGCCCTAGCCTAACGTCAGTTCTACTGCATGGCTAAATCCACCTAGATTTATTTCTTTCTTCCTCCCTCTCTCTTCCTCTAGCTACCCCTTTATAACGTTTCCCCATTCGTTGCGCACAACGACCTACAAAACCTTCTACCTCCGAGGTATGTTAAGCATGCAGGTGCGAATTTTTGTATTTACGCAGTGTTATTTCGCTAAGTGAATTCTCTTCAGGGGTCATGAACCCCACGTTTCCATTGGGACGGCTGTTTGGAATCTCTTTCTCAGGCACCTCCTACATGAATGTGAGCATGTTCATAGAAAAATGAAAAGTGTATGCCTGTGCATTGAAATTAGGCTTATTTCTGCCATGAAAGCGACACAGATGCCAGCCTAACCTATTTTTTTTTCTCTCTCTCTCTCTGTATATATATAATATAATATATATATATATATATATATATATATATATATATATATATATATATATATATATATTGTTGACTTTCTTGTCAACCGTAAGCTCTCGTCTATGTCACTGTTGCCCCGAATTACCGTACTATTATACACCAAGAGAAGAAGACACAAGCACTTTGCCTTACTTATATTAGATAACTATCTACCGTCTCTCTGACCATTGTGTAGTCTTTATTGCTGCGATGACGACGGAGGAGTGGTTGTCGTACGACTGAGATCGTACAGTTGTGTCCGTTGGGTTTGAACGCGCGAACTGAATGCCGCGGCCGTTGGTTGCCCGCGCAAATAAATGGATTTCAAACAAAGGTACTCAACAACGGCGACAGATACGGCTCTCATCATATAAATGCAACATATTTATATATATATATATATATATATAGGACCTCATACAAGAGCCCTCAGAATACAAACATCCAAAACGATGGAGCGAAGGTCAGAGGTGGTTGTTTTCATTAATTTTAATGCAAATTCCCCGTAAGCTCAATAATAGTAACACAATGGACCGATTTCAATTAGAAGTCGTCTCCAGGCTTTCGCATCGACGCTCATATTACAAAATCCTGAAGACAACGCATATTAACATGAACTGCTAATTGTACGACAGTCAGTCTACAAAATCTAGGAGTATTCACCAATCTGCTAGGTAAAAACCCGTTAAATGTAGCAGCTTCTGATTTATTGCGTGCAGAATGGCGTGCATTTGCCAGTTGCTTTAACTTAACGCGGAGCTTTAAGCTGATTTTAATGTTAAGGTGGACTTGAAGCCATTTAATCGGTTTTGCAAAAAATATGGACAAATAGCAGCCATGAACCTTTTACCTGGCGTCAATGTTGGTTATGGAGAAGATAAAAGTGACTGCAGATTTTAGCAATCGTATGTAAACGGTTTTGACCAGGAAACTAAGATTAAATAATCGCAGTTGCTATTCAAAGCAAAGTCTACAAGACAAAAATCTTTACTCCTTATAATTTTATCAACTACAAGTTAATTGTTCACGTGCGCCTACGTTACGTGGCTTCTTTGGTTCTAAAAAGTTTATTCGAATCGTTTGTAGAACGAACTCGGTAATCGACTTACGAGAACCTATAGTTCACCCGATCTAGACCCCTGCCACTCGTCTCGCTTCCAAAATTACAAAAGCTTGAAACGAAAACAATTTGAAATATTTAATTATATCAAGTGGCGAGTGTTGACTTGCATTAAAGCTATTTTAAACATTGAATTTAAGAACTAAAGGCGACATGCGCGTATTTGATCGGACATGACATGATCAAAGAAAGCCACAAGGAGAGGAGCCAAGCAAATGGCGGTGAGAGAACTAAATCAAACAACGACAATAAACAAAAAGGGATGTTTTTTGGATCGAACAATAGGCGTAGTAATTCTAAATGCTGGTTCTCTGCAAATACCTAGACACGGAAGCGGGCATGGATATGTATGAATGGAAGCGCTAGAAGGATGAAGGCTGCACACTTACTAGAGCAGCCCTAATGGCAGCTTAGAGGTACTTGACTGAATGGGCAGCTAGCCTCGACAGTGTTTTTAAAACGATGGCAAAAACCCGATAGTCCACAGAACCGAAAATCAGTCAACAGTAAATCTAACACTATGCAATGATACAATGGCCAATAAAATAAAAATTGATTTCCTATGAGAGTACGAACGAAAACTCATTGTGGCAGTCCTTCTGGATGGCAGGATTGCTTTTAACTGTCGGCCGTGGAGAGGAATTTTAGGTACTCTCGTGAGAAAAAGGGCCCCTTCCTTCCTTGTGAGGGCTGCCTTGGGGGTACACAGAGGACAGAGTTTTTCACGGTGGAGATAGCCATGATGGCAGAAGCCTCACAGGGGTCAAATCTGAAATTTCTGCTCTGAAATATAACATACGATGGTGTTCTGACATAGAAAAATCTTTCACAAAGAGTGCAGATAATTGCGTACGTTGCTGACCTGGCCGACATAACTCAAGCAAAGACAGATGAGAAACTCGAACTAGAGACAAACATGGCTCTTCAGTTGACAAAACGATGAATGGCTAAAGCTGGTCAACAACTCGCCCCGGAAAATAGCGAGGCCATTTTCTTGGCAGTAAGAAAAAGTGGGTGACATTTGACTGATGATGACTAGATTGTCAAGCAAGTAACAGAAGCCGGCGACGAATATAAATGTTGGCTACCGAATCAAGCACATTCTTCACGGCGCCTGTCTGATTACAGAACACCCTGAAAACAAAGTCTAACGCACGGCTAGCATGAACGCAGCTTCGGTAATAATTATCTCGTGGAACGTGGGAAGGTGATCCGATATTCAACAAAAAAGTGGAGAGAGACGGAACGATGAGATTGTGGCAAGAGGAGTGGGGTGCCATCCCCACAGGCTAGCCCGGTCGCTCACTTCGCCTGCTCATCATAGACGTAAAGGTAAATAAGGTAAATATATCGCCCGGTGAGTGTAATTAACTTTTCCTTATGCTCTGTGTGACTGCCCACGGTTATTTCCAAGGTTATCTCTTGTATCTTGTATAGACAAGCGTCCCTCAGACACGTGCGTGCATTGTGCGAAAGGCATCAACGATGCCCCCGAGAACACTATTTCGAAATGCAATGGATTAGAGCAAGCAATGGGAACCGTCATTGCGCTGCTGAGATCCAATGGTGGGAGGCACCGAGAAGAAGCAAGCGGATGTTTGCAGAGTACATACGCGGCACAGCATCAGCATGAAAGCTGGCCCAGGCCATTGCAGCGATCAAATAGAAAGCCGAGCTCAGCAGGCGCAGGAGAGGACGGATTGCGCTTACGATACCAGCTTGTTTGTAATCAAATGAGTTAACAAACCGCTGGGCTCGAGTTCTAAGCGGCTCAAAATGGGGAAACATGCCCCCTTTGTAACCTTCAGCAGTGCACAACTGCATGCTCTTTGTGTGTACGTAGGTTGTTAGCTGCCATGCAGTATCTATAGTTAATCCTATCGGATCTAAGCTGTTGTTCCGTCTCCCACTATTATTGGCAAATTTGGGTTGTGCAAGCGTGATCGTGTCCTCTTCGTCGACATAGACTGTTGTGCACTACGAGTAAAGCTTGTTCCCCGATAACGTCTATAAAGCAACGTAGCAGCTCGTAGGCCACGGAGGCTTGCTGAGGCCAGGGGAAAATGATGCGCCGCTGTCGACGAGAGGCTCGCAGAAGATGTTTCCTCTCCCCCCCCCCCCTAACTTTTATCACGAGCATCTTTAGCATCTTCGACCGGAGGACAGCCAACGGCTGTTTTATGTTAAGTCCTTCTTCTAAGGGTGAGCGAGCGTACTACGCCTTGCCAGTCTCTCAGACAAGTGTTTGTATGTGACAATTTCTGTGTGTGCTTACCATAAATACGCGCGATGGCCGACTTCGTAAAGATACTTACTAGCATAATCGATATATGTATATATATATATATATATTAATGAAAAGCCATTATAAGGAAGTAAAGTTTTCTAGCGCTTTAACGTGTACGTCGCTTTGCCGGTGCCGGTAAGCGTAGCCAGTTTGAGAAGTCTGTTCAGTACGGTCATCATTGCGTCCATCACACGGCAAACATTTACTCAATGCACAGCCTCCCGAACAAACAATATGTGGGATACTATCAAGACGATAGCAGTAATAATAACAATAATACATGTGTTCGATGCATAAGATTCAGCTGACACGGCAAACACGCCCGCAGACGAAGAAAATCTATTCAACGCATACGCTTCTTTACCCACCATCTCTCTCTCTCTCTGTCCCGCTCCCAATGTCTGTGAAGACCTAGCAAGAGAGAGAAAGAGAGGGAGGGGAGAGAGAGGGAGGGAGGGCGTGGAGGGGGGGAGGAAGAGCGAACGCAGATACTGTCATCGGCGAAGGGACAGGCGTTGAGTCATAACCTTTGCGATGTGAAGCTGCTGACAGAAATCGTTTACACACACAGGCGCCTGTACCTCGTCGATATGAGACTTTGTAAGCTAGGCGTCTCAGAGGCCACTTCGAATAGCGTATGCACAAGGACCATGCGTATGTGCCTACATATATATATACGCATTAAACATGTAGCTCTCCCACAGCCTATCTATCTATATATATATATATATTAGGTAAGTCAAAAAGTTCGTCGGCTTTCTGGGACCACATTTTTGAAATTCTCGCGCTCTGCAGCAGGGCCGCCTGAGAGTGCGGCTGGGTGTTTACATTCAGGAGCAGACCCGTGGCGGCGCGACGGTATACCGGTTCCAACTTTACCGTTTCGTTTGCGGAATTGGCAGCTGTTTGCAATGGAGGACAAAAATACGCATTTTCGACACATTATGTTGTTCTCCTACCGTGAAGGCATAAGTGCAGCGCAAACAACCCGGAGGATATGTGCAGTCTACGGCGACAACGCAGTACACAAATCCACAGTCGAAAAGCAATTCGCCCGTTTCAAAGCTGGAAACTTCAATCTCGAAGATGAACCGAGGTCAGGACGACCCAATGTTGTGGAGACCGACGAAGTCATAAGCCTGGTTACTTCGAACCCAGGTTTGACCATAAAAGAAATTGAAGATGTAACGGGAGTCTCACACGGAACCGTTTGGAATCGCCTCCATGATGCAGGCTTCTCGTGCAAGCGGAATATCTGGCTACCACACGACCTCAATGATAGGCAGCTTGAAGGGCGAGTCGATACCTGTCACGCACTCCTCCGGAAGAACTCGAATGAGCCATTTCTGAGGAGATTGATAACCGGCGATGAAAAATGGATACTCTACAGAAACGTAACACAGAAAAAAAGTTGGGTCCCCAGAGGTTCTCAGGCTGCAGCTATCCCTAAACCCGAAATTTATCAGAAGAAGGTAATGCTGTGCTGCTGGTGGGACTGTAAGGGCGTCGTGTATTTTGAGCTGCTTCCAATGGGTCAGGCGATCAACTCCGTCGTCTACTGCAGACAACTCGAAGATTTGAAGGCTGCAGTAGCAACGAAGCGCCCGGAATTGTCAAACAGGTGGGGCGTCACTTTTCAACATGATAAGGCGACACCACACAAAAGTTTGGCCACCGGGCAAAAATTGGCGGAGTTTGACTGGGATGTGCTGCCGCACCCAGCTTATAGTCCCGACCTCGCATCATCTGATTATCACTTGTTCAGGTCTCTCCAGAACTCCCTTGATGGCACAACATTTGAATCTTTGGAGGCTATAAAAAATCACCTCACTCAGTATTTCGACGAGAAGGACAAGACGTTCCGGGAGAAAGGAATCATGGATCTACCGAGGCGATGGGCGAAGGTTATCGAACAAAACAGTCAATATATCATTGAATAAAAATACTGTTGTCTGCATAAATAAGGCTCTTTAAAATCGGGTAAAAAGCCGACGAACTTTTTGACTTACCGAATTAAACAAAATTAAACATAGAGCTCTCCCACAACTCAAACATTCCAATATACTAGATATATAAAATCAACTGTCTGGTGTTGTTGTTGTTCTCACGGCTGCGCAAAGCGCACATTAATGGACGGTTGACCGCACACTCTGGACCGATCGACCGATTGCCTATTGAGTCAATGAGTGAGCCTGCGGTAGCCGGGGAGTGCCGGCTGCTTGGCGAAGCCAAAACAGGCAGCTTCTCGAAGCCAAAACTCTGCAACAGGTTCAGGTAATGTACCGGGTCACTGAGATCACCTGCAGTCGACCAAACCCCACAGCCTGATCAGACACCCCCTGCCGCACGGCGCACCCTGCGACTCATTTGTAGCAATTTGCATCAGGGGCGTATCTGACCGGCTGAGTCAGTTTAGTGGTCTAGTGGTGGCATAAGAACCTCTCCTGAAGCTATTGCCAATGTTTAAGAGCCTCAAACGTATAATGTAATATTGACGAAACGTAATCCCAACAATATAGCCAGCGGCGGTCGACAAGGTTGGCGGCACACCCGCAGCGAATAACTATGCTACGGGCAATACACAAGAAGAGGGCTCATGAAACATATGGCACCCAAACAACCGTCGGCTTCTCGTGGCTGATCTAGTTATTCGTCCACTTCGCTTGACAGCAACCCCTAGCACTTCGCCGGGATCATCGAAGACATTCAGACTGTAACGAACAGATCATTACAGTTATGTCCCCCCAGTGTCTTAAATGCCAGCGGGCGAAGATCGTAGGGGTAGGTAATACTAATATACTTTCTGCACATATGCGCCTCCGCAAACATTGACGCGTGACCAGCATGTTCCGCTTTTGCACTGATCATTGAATCGCAGAGGGAGGCTAATCTCTCGAATAAGGTTGCCAAAGTGAGATAGAAAACACTTTTTCCCTCAAAGTCTTGAAGGCTCTTAATCAATAAGATAATTGCCCTTTCTAAGCAAGTGAGTTATCCGGGCTGTCAAAGAATACGATCTCAGTAGGTATATTTCACAATGATCCGTCTCTCCACGCGTCTAAAGCCCCAGGTAACCCCTTTAGGCAAAGAGGAACCCCAAGGAGCTCAATGTCACTCTTCTAAACGACCTTGCAACCGGGAGGGAGATGGTATAGCTCCGACATATCCAGCGAGATCATATCCTCGGGGCCTGTGACTTATATCTCGCATTTCCCGGGGTCTAGGGATAGCCCTCTCACCTTCTCGAAGTCTCGGACTCTCTGAGTATCTACGATTACCGTAACTAGGTCATCCCCAAGCAAACCGCCGATCAGGCATTAAAAGGGCACGTAAGAAGTCGATCAAGTCCTTTGCACACAAACCAAACAAGGGCGGACCTAAATGGTCTCCTTGTTGAAGGCCGGACTGCAAAGACATAGTGGCGTGTGGCAAGACCAAGTGCGACGGTTGCACGTAAGCCGCATGTACCTAGTGAAACATTTGCGGGGCGTAGGATATCACCGCATTTAGCAGGTGGTCTCTTTTGATACTATCAAACCCATTCCTAAAATCTAGCGTAACCAGAACGCTCGGGCCTCTACGGGAGTTTATAAATGCGCGGGAGGTGTGAATTCCGATCTCCGTGCCGCCAGTAGTTGCAAAACCCAACTGATGAGGATCGCCACCGTGGTTGCACGTATAATTAATGGGAAAATGCTAAAGTCGCAGCAACTGCAGCTGCTAAGTTAGGAACATAATTGTTCAATAAAAGCACCGGAACACTTAATACGACTGATCTGGCCACTTGCAAGATGATGCAATGATCTTGATATCAATTTGAATGTGTTTCTCTCTGTCTAGGCGCTGGCTTGAAAATTGTAAGCCCCTTCTCGCCGGTTCCTTCTTTTGTTACTTTTGCTTTTGCTTGCAACGACTGGCGCGACGACAAAGGAACACACGTCAACACGGGCAGACTAAACTGAATTTTCTCTGTTAATTATTATTATTATTATTATTATTATTATTATTATTATTATTATTATTATTATTATTATTATTATTATTATTACTACTACTACTACTACTACTGCTACTACTACTACTACTACCATTATCATTGTTTAAGCATTACAATTGTGAGGTGTGAACGTGTACTCCTTGTCTTCTCTTAGCTTCTAATTATTATTCCATAAAACCGACAATACAACAGGCATTTCCTCGGCACGCTGCAAGTGGCAGCAGTAGCCGTAAAAACTTGCCTTCGCGCCGATTGCCTGTGAGATCTGTAATCCGTCTGCCCAGCTTACTGATGAATCCAGCCAGTATTTAGCAGGCCGGGGAGCATGCCTCCTAATTCGTGTGTAACACCCGCGTTCTAGCCGCAGTCCTCGAATAGACCATGATACCGCAATAGTGGAGGCAGGGAGACAGATTGCATGTGGCACGGTGAAGGCGTACCGCAAGTGTCAGGTTTGTCACCTTTTGTCTTCTTCTTCTTCTTCTTATTTTTCTTATTATTGATTTTTCTCGCTACAAACGGACAAACCCTACAACAAGAACACACCATACGCTTTTTAATACACACTTAATGTAGGCCTTGGGCAATTGATCCTTGGAGTGAAACGGGCCTATTATTGTAGCCCTTTGCATCCTGCATCAGTTTGCGTCAGATATCTCTGGCGGGCGTATCTGGTTGACAAGACAAAATCAGTGAGACCACATTACAACTACAATTAAATCATAACAGCAACAAATGGCTTACTTCTCAGCGCTCATGCGCGGAATCAGCATGAGCGTAAGGGGGCCTGCAGCTCCCATAGTCTCAAAGGCCAACGTACAAATTTTGTGTGGATGATAATTGACGCTAGAGTATTTTCTACATTTGTTATCCTCAGCTAACCTGGAAGCATGACCTTCTCTGTCCGCACCTGCACTGATATATATACATAAACTAGTATTATTACCGCTCTTTTAGCCCCTATAGAGCGCAAAATTTGCAGACTTATGAAAACCTATTTGGACAAAGGTATGTACTGAATTTGCGCGCAATTTCCCCGGCTACTAGGGTCAGCAGCCATCGATCCCTTCGTTTCAAGATGCCGATAAGTCGATCAGCTTTGAGTTTTGCTATCGCTCTTGTTGCGTTTGTTATTCGTACCGCCAATGCCGCTAATCGATGGCAAGTCGCCGGCTGCATGCAATGCAGGTAACTGACAAGCCAAAGCATGAGCCACTGTCTATTGCATTTGTGCCCTGCGAGGCGACATATGGCCGATACGCCTTCCCGTTTCTCCCTCTCTCCCTTGTTTTTTTCTTTCTCACACACCCTTCATCTGCCATCTAAGGGCTTTTGTAACTCACTAGCCATCTAAATCTATTAATCATTTTCTTCCTAATAATTCTCTCTCTCGTTCCTGTTGTGTGATGGGGGCAGAGGAGGCACAGCATCAAATGGGAAGGGAAATGTCGCCGTTAAGGCGTCCCTCATTCCTTTCACTGGAACGGCCCGCAGCCCACAGACTCGACGCACGTCCTAAGTGTGACCGAGCCAAGCACGACCCGACCCGTGCCGCTAGCGCCCGGTGGCGACTGAAAGCTCGGTGAATGGTATGTACGTATAGGTGTCAATGCCAACGTTGCTGAGCTGCTGCCATTGCTGGTCTTGGTGGACCTGCTATTCGGGGTTCGAATAAATTACGGCATAGCAGGTTTGCAATTGCAGCTCGTCCTGGCGATGGCGACCGCCCATACGAGAATACCACCTTTCAATAGCATTGAGTCAGCAGCGTTGCTGGCCTCTGCTTACTTTCAATCTTTTTTCGCGCTTTTTCTTGTTCCCCTTGCTTTCCGTCTGCGCCTCGTTTTGCACGCGCTTCCTCCTTCAACTTGATATCTCTCCTTATGTATTTCAATCATGCATGACCCACATCTTATCCATTTTGGTCGTTCTTGTGCTAGCTATCTCGGTCAACTCTCCTTTCTACCTGGTGCCGTATAGCATCGTTTCTGCCAATTTTGTCGGGACATTTTCCCATCTGTCCCCTCTTACCCTTTTTGTTTTCTCTTCCCTTTGTGCTCTGTCTGTTGCTCTTTAGTCGGTGCATTGGCAACCACGTGTGCTTGCATCTTCGCCTTCGCCTCGGCTGCAATGAAGCGAACATAACCCCCAAAAACGGTGACGATCGCATGGGCCCATCAGGGGCCAGAGGCTGGTCATTTACCTTTACAGCGACGCGCTCAACCAGCCGCTCTTGTAGCAAGAATAGCACATATAGGTAAAGGACAAGGGATGTACCTTCTCTTTTCCCCGCTCCTCTTTTCCATTTTTCTTTCCCAGACGCGCTGCCGCCATGTCTTCCTGTGCTGTTCGCGAAATTCTTTTGGTCTCTGCAAAACGGAGGCTTGCTGCCTGCTCCTTTGATGGTCCGCTTGGTAGTTAGGGAAAGGGGGTCATGTTGCTCCGAGATCCAGCTACTACACACCTTTGTATTCGGCTATCTAAGATAAAGTGTTGGTCTGGTCTCGGCAGTGCTCTGGCAGCAGCAATAGCCGTGGCGTTTGCGCGAATCGACGGGGACCTGTTTTCTTTCAGGCAGGTCCCCCTCGAAAGAGACAGCTACCACCGCCTTTTTCGCACCAATTCCCCTCCCAGAGAATCCGGGTCGACTCTTTGCAATAGCGCTCACTCCAGGCTAGCCGCTTTGCCGGCTCGGCCGGTCACATTGATAAAACGAGAGAAAAGAAGACGGTAAAGGAAGTTAAAACGGAAGTGACTAAAAGAAGAGAAAAGAAAGATGTGGTGCTGGTGCCCACGAGACACGATGGAAGGAGGTCCGGTAGTGCGAGCGCTGACCTTTATGTATAGAGGGCCTTAGGGCCAGCGCGATAGGAATACCCCAAGTGACCACTATGGCGAGTTGTGGTTGAGTAGGACAACTACCGGAAAGAAATCGGCGCTCGTAGGAGAAGCATGTGAATGCCCTTTGGGATCTTTTGAGCTGAACCTTACCTACTTTAATAACGTTAAATACGATTATCCGACAACGTTTTGTGCTTGTATTTGTTTAAAACGGGCTTACCCACTCTGGCCGATACGACATCTTTACGTACATTATATGAAAATTCATCTGAATTGAACTATGCAATAAATAGTTCCCCTCACAGAAGCGTAGACAAAGCATACATGTACCTTGTATAAGGCAGGCTGTACGGCCAAGAAGCAGCACATCCACAGGAAGGAAGTTGAAGCGGTTCCCGCTTTCTTGAAACACGGTGATCGTACGCCTATGCATTACAGTGCACGTTGTTACAACAAGAGTAGTTGCCTCTAGATTCCGTTCGGACTTCTACTTTTCCGAGCTTCGAAGACGTACAACAGAATCACACGGCAAAGGGCTTATATGTAATAAGAAGAACAGAAGACACCGGAAGTTTATACATACCGAAACATCTGTTAAAAAACTACGCGTTTTCGATAGGATATTTTCTTTGTCTATTGTGTCTATCTGGAATTACTTTATATCAACAGACATGCAAATTGTCATTCCTCACAACATAAAATAGGCTGATCTTTCAGCATTGGGATGTTGCCATAAGCCGACCCTGACGAGGCAATTCAAAAGAACATAGCGCCTTACTTAGCCAAACGCAAGAAAGTCAATTTTTTAAACTGAAACGTTGCCTACTTTATGAACGTTAAATAAAATTTTATCTAACAACATGTTTTAATTATTGTTTGTTATTAAATTATTATTAGTTATCAAACTGGGCCTATCCAATTTGACCAAAACGGTTTCCGTCGGAATTAACTCGACAATGTACCAACACTTATATTTTCCAATGAAATAATATATTTCGTAAATTTCGTCATGATTAGCATTACTATATCCGTAGTTAAATCCAAGTGGTAGTATTTCCAAAACTGCACTTCTAAATTACACTAATAGTAAGTGTAATCATTTATTCTAAATAGTGTCGCAGGGAAAATAGCTGTACATGTGTCCTAGCGGATGTTTGATTATTTTCATTTGCCCATAGTACCAATCGGGCATCATGGCTATATCCATATTTGTTGGTGAGCGTATTAGAATGCTTGGTCTAACTTTGCGCCTCAGCAAGTCAGGATACACATTAAACAACAGTAGCTTAACATTTTTCAAGTCTTGTCTTCATTTATTCTGAAATTGAGAAATTTTGGAGCTCATTTTCATGCTTGTGCCACACCCTAGACCTTAGGTTTACACCTTTCAAAGTTTGGAGTCTGTAGTTAACTATGTGTTTCAGTAAAATTTTAGCATTAAGATAGTTTGCTATCGTTCAAGACACATTCGTGCAAATATATATTTGAGAGATTGCACACATGGCAAATGCTTCGCATGGATCAGCTCGTGTGGTTGACTATAAGCTTCCGCAAAACGACAGAAAGATAAGCAGCGTAAAGTACTGCCAGTGTTAGACCTAGATTAAATTGAATCAGACCGTCATAGCAAATTCCCCCCAACCTTGCATTTGTAGCGATGCCCAAGTTTACCCAATTTATATAATTTTGACCTTGCACCTTTAGATGACCATCAATTCCGCTCATATTAGAATTCTCTAAAAGGAAAAAAACAGTTCTAAGGCTATCGAACCTACTACCTTAATCACTTATTTGCATCTGAAAACTATAAAGTCAGGAAGGATACACTTTTCTTATTGAGTGTGTCAAAAATGAGGGTTTTACAAAGTTTGGGTGCAGATATGATTGACGGAAGTGGCATTGTATGGACGAAATACATTTAAGAATTATTCTACGGCATAACTTTCTAAAAGACCTAATATAATAAGAAAATTTGCGTAAAATGCTTGAAGCCACACCACAAACGGAATTTATAAACTGTTCTTTGCGAGCCTTGCCTGGTTGAGGTGGGGAATGCGCTTGAGGGAAATACCTTGATTAAACAGAAATTGTTGCTAGCGTGGGGTCCACAGTAGGATGGCTGTGTTGTATGGGTATCGACGAGTAATGAAACACCTGTGTTATTTTCGGCCGCAAATTGAGACTTCATCATGTGTCCTACTATACTAGACGGCAGACTCAGGCTTTTTCTTCTTATATTTGTCATTTGACTCGGATTCCAGGGTCATGCTCGGATATTACCGGGGGTACGCTCAAAGGCTGTCCTTATGAGAGTGATCTCAGCCGTTGTCTGGATCATCCTTGCACAGAGTACCTTGTGTTTAATCTGAAGTATTTCGAACCCTCTCAATTGACAGCATGTCTTGATTCTGTAGGAAGCTAGCCTTTTCTGCCGTATGGTGTGGCATACATCTTGCACTTCGGGGAATTAGGGCGAGAGTCGCTCTCTGAGCGATCTCTTTGTCGAATATTTTTGATAGCAATAAAGTTCTTGTCGAAGCCTTGTCTTCTAAAATGCTTGCTTTAATGAGTCTAGAGGCAGTATAGGAGCGTACAGGTCATTCTATTTGCATTAGGTATGTGTCTTGTTTTTTTTTTAGATCCCTTCTGAGGAGGAAGCCTTTATATATAAGCATTTATATATGTAGCTATGAATTCCTCTGGTGGTGGGAGAGGAGGGATCTCTGATAGTGAGTCGGTATTTGTCTCCTCGGACTATCCCTGTGTTCTAATAGTGTGAAAACTTTAGACCCTACACTGCTAGATCGATCCTGCCGAGAATCCAGCTTCCGTCGATTTCCTAAGGTAGCCAATCGTCCCCCTTGCTAGTAATAGAAAACTGTCCGCACCGTTAGCATTGGTAGTTGATTGCATCATGGCATATTTTGTACCCATATAGGAGCGCACGGTTACCAGAGCTATAACACGCCGCCTCTTCAACAAGACTCAAAAACCTATAGCGTTTAACATCGCACGGGAAAGTTGTACGGCGTTCACCGCAGTCAAGTCCGTCAGCCAAGCCAAATGTTCCTGAGTCAACACGGACGCAGAGACCACTAATCAGTAGAACAGATATACTAGCCAATTGGAACCACCAATGGAAATAAATATTAACGAATAGATGCAACGACACACAAAAGTCCGAGGAAGTCCCGAGATCGTAAAACGTGTCAAAAAGCTAGTTTCTGATGATTCCGGAACTTTACTGGGGAAATCCTCCGATATACTAGGCGTGATTGACCGGTGATTGATGAAATCTGATGAGCGTTGTGAAGCCACAAATTGACCGCGTATCGAATGGAAAATGGCTTGTATTTCAGCGCCTGCTCACATGAGTCGTTTAGTGAAAAACTGGTTATATGACAATCTAGCCGAAGCGCTACTGGCAGTAGACAGTTCAGATTTAAATAGTCCGCATTACTTTGTGTGTGGCGTAGTTAAGCGAGGCTCTAACATGTCTCCACACACGAACACTTTATCACGGCACACTGCCATTTTTTCAGCATTTGAGAAATTATCACGGCGCAATGGGCCTGCGCACTGGTCCATAATATATATAGATATACATACTTATATGCATGCTATTATTCATATTATCTTTTTCTCTCCCTATATATATATATATATATATATATATATATATATATATATATAAAGCAAAGAGAGGGCAAGCAAGATATTATTTGGGATTAAGTATTACACATATGTTTCTATCTTTTTACGAACAAATGCTCTGGAAGACGGAGCTAGATCGGTCTGTTTAAGTTCCGCTTGCGTTAGGCAAAAAATGAAAACATAAGCCTTCTCGCGAGGTCGGCCACAATAGCTACGTATACCAAGCACCCGTAGGGCTGTCACCTAAAGACGTTCTTACCTAGAATATCAAGTTCGACTGATCTGTCTCTGGCACTTGCTTGTTCTGTTTACGTCCTCTTCTTGCCGCTTTTTTTCTTTGCCTCTAGCAAGCGTCCAATGAAGCGAAAGTCTCGCTACCTCACGTCTTGGACATCTTCTTATGGAGGGTAGAAAGAGCTGATTGGCGTAATAGCGAACTCTCTACGGAGTCTCTATGATGCGTCTGCTGATATAGAACCAAACAGTAAATTCTTTCGAGCCAACAGTTTGACATCTACGCTCTGAGAGCCAACGCCGCCCGATCCTTCGCCGCCGTATTAACTGCGACTCGACATCGGGTTTCTCGTTACACGACTATACGATGCCGCCGCTCTGTATTGCGATTTGTCTTTATGTTATACTTCAAAATATTTAGCACCCTCCTCAAGTTCCTTTCAAACCCCTTAGCCCGCGACCGTGCCAGTGACCGAACCATGTCAACGGCATCTTTACCAACAGGCAGCTTTATCCGGCTTCAGAACTATTGTTGCGCATCCATACGCATCATAATATGACAACATGCCTTTGAATGACAATTAGCATCATACACACACAGAACATGGCTCTTTTGTGGCTTTTCATGTTCGTTTCCATTACGCGCGTGGCGAGGGCAACATATCGTTTTTTTCCAGCTTGTCTGCACCATTTCGACTCACGTAACCCTCGTAACCATTACCTCCACCATCGCCGTGTTTTGCTTCAATTCTGCAAGTTGTCAGTCAAAGCTTGAGGAAAAGAATGGGGTTGCCTCCATTATATATATATATATATATATATATATATATATATATACGTGCTAAGCTAACTAACGACACAGCGTTCCAACGCACCGTCAAAAAGTCTGGCCTAAAAAGTGTGGCGCCAGTCTCACAATGCATACCACCCCGGTGCACAGACACGAAACAAGTCACCATGAACAAAAGTCATTGACGTGGACTGGCGTTCAAGTGTTGCCGTCAAACAGCCCACACGTGGTGGCGCTTTAGGTGTAGGGAGGTGGAATCTGCCTTCAGTGTAGAGTGCCGCTAGCCGTGCGTCTCGTTGCGGTGGGGTGCCTTGTCCCAGGCGGCGTAACATCACCGTTTCTGTTTCGGTGGGCGGGTTTTCCCTCGCGCGCTCAATTGTCCTTGAGCTCACTTCTACTGAAAAAAAAGGAGGCCAGGCAGAAGCTATGTCAGTCTGCTTCTCTTGCCCTGTCTTCCCGTCTACCTGTCAGACGATTCTTTCATTTTTCCAAGGCAGCCAGCACTTCAGACTGCGGGCTGACTGTTTCCGTCTGTGAACGGCCTTTGTAGAGACTCTTTTGTTGAATTCGCGCTCAACGATGATAACAATAATAACAACACTAACAGCAGCAACAACAACAACAACAACAACAGCCACAACAACAAGGAGGAAGACGACAATTTTAATGTCGGCGTCGATGGCGACTGTTACACTGCTGGCGAAAGCCGTGCGGCCGACCTGAAACTCTTTCAAGATGGGGCACCTCCAGCGAGGGATTTAGGCAGAAGTGATATCCTGCCCTGCTGTTCTGTCCTAGATCCTGGCTAGACACCAGCAGGAGTTGGCCAGCCGGAGTTGGGCAACCGGGTCGCTGTTGTCTCCGACCATTGTGAGCCGCTTCGTCAGCGAGAGACTTTCGGCGGCAGCAGCAGCCGTGTTTTCTTTGAGTTCCCATTTTTCCCTGAATCCTCCCATTCGTTTCATACGCGTGTCCGTCTCGCTCTGACTTCGAGAGAATGGCGGGGCGAGTCGTCGGAAAGGACGATTGGGCGGGGGGTCTATACTTGAGTACTACTCTCTTTTCGCCGCTCACGTTTTCCCCCCTTTTTTCACCCATGGCTGAATGGTCGGAGTCTTCTTTCCGTCAATCCTCTGTTGGTAAGCGTGCTGATATTAGTAGTAGTAGTTAGAATGGTGGTTGTTATTGTAGTAACAACTATGTCCGTCCAGTCTGTGCCTGTTTTTTTGCGGATATTACGGTGATTTTGCACCGATCGCTCTTACACACATTAAATCTGTACCAACTGGTGCAGTTGCGTCGTCGCTGGTTCATTTTGACACGCGACCCGTAAGTCAGGTTTGCCGGCGCCGCCGGTCACTGCACATCCCCTCAGTTATACGGTTAGCCATGATATGTTGGGCAAGGCCACATAATCCCAGCGACGAAATGACATTTGCGGTGTACGCTTCGTCACGTCGCACGCAATATATATATTTATATATATATATATATCTATATATATATATATATATATATATATATATATATATATATATATATGTATATATATATACCAGAATAAGCTACGTCCGTACGAAGGTCAAGTGGTAGAGAAAAGAAGCCACAAATATCACAAGGCGCAACGGTCTAAACATTGAGTTAGGAATAGGTGCTTGTCTACGTTTTGCTGAAGGAATAATAAGTACTGATAAGCAGTTGGCTGTATCATCTAGCCGCATTCAACGGTAACAGTGGAAGCACCACAAGCGGGAACTACCTCATCTACGTATTCGGCATACATCTGCTCAAACGCAGCAGAGGTTAGGCAGTTGAATTGTAGTAAGTCAGTTTGGTCACAGTACGTACAGTAAGCAGTCAAGCAAAGTAGCAGCTCAAGAGAGCCAAATAGGTATGAGAAGCAACACTACTAAAAGAGATAACCCTAAAGAAAGAGAAAGGAAATAGGAAGAACAACAAGAGACGTGCAGGGATGCATTGCACTTGGATGCTTTATTACTCTTCCATAGCGTAAGATAGTCACTTGGAGATACCCGAGGTCCAGTGACACCTCCTTTGTCCACTTTGGAGGCACTGCCGTAGGACAGCCCGCTCGTGAGCGATAAAAACTTGCCTGCGATGCGAGTTGGGATTGTGGTTGTCGTTGCTTCTACTACAACGTGTCTCGTTTTTCATTTGATGCTGTTGCTACTTTTCATTTTTATAACGCTGATTTCCTTTATATATATATATATATATACAATTTCAAACGTGGTTTATTCACGGAACTGCATTTTACAACGCTTAAGTAAAAATCGTTGAAAAAAGATGAATTAAACATCGAACCAAACGAAGCGGATAATCACAATCGACAAAATCCAAGAAGTGCTTTGTGTAAGCACTTTGCACAAATGGTAATACAGTGGTGATTGATTGTCACAAGAACTTCAAAGAAGCAAATGGTGCGTTTGTTGGAATTCCAAACGCTACATGAGGCAACAAACTTGCAAATATAACACACAAACGAAGTAGTCCACTAGTACAGCATCAACACAATATATATATATATATATATATATATATATATATAGCACTACAACACTCCACGCGCCATAGAGCACTTCGAAAAAGATCTTGCGAAAACAAGACTTCTCTGCGAGCGCTTGGGAACATCCATTAAGATCGCTACACAATAGACCGATTACTGGTCTCAAGAACTACGCAACACGTTGGGGCACATTTAAAAAAAAAACACGCGAAACGCCTTTTGTACATTACTGGATTAAGGGTATGTCCTACCTATCTGGTTAGGAATATTTAAACCTACTAAAGCTCAGGATCAACGCACTACCGACTCGTGCCAGATTGGCCAGGGGACGCCCGGGCTACAATAAACGTTGTAGGCACGGGTGTCATGCGCCTGAGGCGTTGGCTCATGTCGCTCAGATGTGCGATACAACACACAAGCAAACTATAAAGAGACATGACGACGTCTGTGATCGCGCTCCCCGACCCATAAAAACCTCGTAGATTCGGATCCATCACTATCTCCGTGAGTTGTGTATGGGACTCCGAATTTGCGAGTACGCTCTTAGGCTCGGCGCTACGAAGAGGAATCATATAGATCTTACCGTTTTAACATTACAAGGGACTTTGAGGATATATCGCTCGCACCGAGCCCACAAGATCGGGGGCTGCCAACAAGCAAGGACACGGACAGCTGGATCTTAACTTCACGTGAAACTTTTTTACAACATTTTTAATTGAGGCGAGCACTGCCGAGTGTGCAGACATATTGTAATTGATTAATATATCATCACAACATTATCTCTCTCTCTCTCTCTCTATATATATATACACACATTTTTTCATGTTTAACGGCATTTTCCAACGCCGGCCGTCCAGAAATCGTCCAGGCCGTGTCATTCTGGCTACCTCTGGGCCTGCTGCCACGTTTTCCGTTGGCCATGCGGCTCCTACCGCTGGCCTACCTGATCCCTCGGTTTTGTGCATTCACCCATAGATTGCGACCACCTGAATTTTTGTTGTGATTGGCGTGCAGAGGGTGTCTTGCTTGCGTTCTGTCTAATCCTCTGGCCTTTGTAGCTTAAGTCGTTAGGAGAGCGGAGTTATATGTATATAAATATATATATATATATATATATATATATATATATATATATATATATATATATATATATATATATATATATATATATATATAAATATATATATACAAATATAGTGCAACCTTTTTACTGATTATATATGTTGCCATGTTTTTATATATTCTTATTTATATTGTAATTATTTATTTTGATGCCGTGAATATGGGCCGCTATGTGATGCGGTCCCATCAATAAATGGCTATTTGGATTTAGTATTCGTGACGTCTTTTGTCTGTTTTATCACCTGTGCGGTTCTCTCGCGGCCTTCTAGCATGCTTACTTTTTTTTCTCCAACAGCTTGAGAGTCTGCTCATTTGGTTGGAGTTTGGCAACGGGTTTACTAGTTCACCCCGGCCAATCACACAGCCAGCTCGGGTGTACTTAGTTCCATGTGGCACACCCTGGTATGCTTATTAGCCATGTTCAAACATATCTTGCCGGCTCACTATCCGCAAAAGGCCGCGTAATCCCACACTCTCACAGAGCAGTTGGTGTTGAGATTGTGGCACTGGCTTCCCTAATATTCAACTATTGTGCACAAACAAATAAACTTCAGTTTTTCAAATTTCGTCGTGGTTACTACAGTGTGAGCTACCATCCCTTGACAACCCTTCTCTAGCCATGCAAAAAATATGTATATTTTGCCCGGTTGCAATAGTTATCAACTGTTACTCCTGGTCATGCGCTTCAGTATCTAACGGTTCCCACCTCGCACATCTCCATCCACAAATCGACCTTGTCTCTTAGGGGTACCGCACTCTTAACCATACTGGCCTTTAGTGCTTTCAGTTGCGATTCGGGGTGCTTGATGCAACTGCTTCTCCGCTACCATTGCTCGCCGTTATATTAGTACCTGGCGGTTTGGGCGTAATTACGGTTAGTTCTATTTGTGTCTCCTCTCTTTTCTATGTCAACTTCGGTCCTATCACCCAAGCCATGTACGATTCTCTTCCCCGCCCCGTAGGCACAATAGTTATCGGAAAACGTAGCCGCATTGGCATGCAGCCTGCTTAGAAGGCAAGTACGGTTTGTTTTACTTCCTAGCTGCATACACCTTCTCGTTGTACCCGGCGGTGGTAATGATAGAAGTAAGTTTTCTATCTTAGGATATAGCAGGGCTTAAAATGCACGTATCTTCCAGCTGTAGTAGAATAGCATAAAGCCCCCTCTGAAATGGATCAACTCGTGTTCAAAAAAGACCCTGCATCTCCCGCTCGAACATGCCTAAAATCACCTGCCTTTTAAATTTATCAACATAGTCCCGTGTTTGGAGCTCATTGATCCATGAGTGTTGTCTAGGCTGTAGAAAAACGTTTCAAGCATAGCATGGGTGTGTATCCAGGGTATGTTTGAACCTCACTCAAATTGGCATGTATCGAAAGTACTCGCTTCGTCGTCTCTGTTCCTCGCCGCCGTTTTCCAGGACACCAAATTCACAGTGCTGTTCTAGCAAAACTAAAACCGCTGACGTAAGCCCCATTTTTGTTTGCTCTACAGACTCTAAGATACTGTAAATGTTTGTATGTTTGTAAAAACCCCGTTGTGTTTAGCTGGGCAGGTGTGATGGACTAGATAAGGGAGCCACTTTGCCAAATCGTGCCTCCATCACTACCAGAACTGATCAACTATATTAATCCAACCGTAATACATAAGGCAGTCTCGTTTAGCAGGATCTCGTAGGCTAGCACTGGGAACTAGAACATCAATGGTACTTTAACGGCTTTTTTGGGGATACACAGGCTAATCTGCTTGTCAGTCTATGATGCGAAGTAAATAGGGAGATACTTCCGAATGATCTAAGTCCATTTTACCTTCCCCAGAGTGGCTTTTGTTTTGCTTCCCAGTCCAGGTACTAAAACTATGTTTCTAACAAAGCAAAACTTTTTCGTTATGCTGTTGCTTATCACCAGTAATTATGAAAAAAAGCTCTAGAGTCTTATCCGCTATGATAAGGAGGAAATATGGCCAGTATAGGGCACAAACATTTTCCAGGTTTTGCTGTATGAAATCGTCCGTGATTCTTCCACTTTGCGGGGCGCCGACCCTCAGCAAGAAGCTTCTTCTTGACTTTAATTTCCTCCCGCGTAATTTCCATAGCCTTGCGTAATATTCACTAGCAGTTTGACCATTGTTGGGCCGTCGCGTTCCGCTTACTGTTGCGAAAATATTTTTGGAATATATATGCATAACCGTAAAGTTGTCTATAACACGCCCGGATCTACTAATACACGTAGTTCTAGATCTAATTTTGTTGGGCTACTTATGTCCGACGAATAGTCATATTTCAAATGACCTATTCGCAAAAAACAACAAATACTAGTGACCGCTTATGAATGCTGAATTAGTGGAAAACCTTTATAAGCTAAAATAGTTTCAAATAAAGCGGTCAATATGATTTTCTGATGGTGACAAAGGAGGCCTGTAAAAGGGATACACCAAACACACCATGGAAGCTCTAGTTGTTTTTGTCATAATAGTGCAAATATGAGTGCACCTAAGCCAGTTTGTCGTCCAAAGAGTAAAACGATAATTAGGGAAGCCAAATGGGCAAGGCAAACAGATGACGATAAATGTTAATGGTAGACAAAGAAGCAAAGACTATCACGGTAGACAAAGGAACAGGGTCTATCACGATATATAACGGGACAGAGACTATCACGGCGGACAGAACAATAGAGCTTATCACGGTACAGGTGCAGGAACAGGAATTAAAATGATAGGCCTTGTCGTCGAGGAAACCATAGACAGAGAAAGGATAATTACCTTTCAGGGTCCTGTTGCCGAGAAACGATAGCGAGACATGATAAACAGGGAAAGATGGATGGTTATGGAAAACAGATGAAGATGAAAGCAAACGTTATGTAGAGGAAGGGGGAATGATAACGCTAGGTAGGGAAGATGGATGATAAAGACGGAAGAACACTCATTCTGCTAACGGTAAACGCACGAAGACAGAACTAAATGGCAGAAAAAAAGAAAGGCTACAGAAAATATAGAAAGAGGGATGATTCAACTGCATGGATTGGTAGTTTGGGTACCTCTAAGTAATGAGGTAGAATCATAAGGCGAAGCGGGAGCACATAAAGCGAGTGCAAAAAGAGGAGATCATTCAAAAGCGGAAAACGATAAAGGCAGATGGGAAAGATAATGGAAGACAAATGCATGCGGAATAAAGTTAACTGCCAGAGAGAAAAAGACGAAGGGATGTAGAAAAAATGAAGGTCAAAAAGCATAATGACGTTATGGCTAAAGCAAAGAGTTTTGTCAGGAACATGCAGTCTCTGTGGATCTTCCAGTACTCCCGGTGGAAACCCACTCTCGTGCCTGCGTCAGAAACCCGACAAGGTTTCTCTGACACAAGCGCCTTAACCAAACCACTGCAAGCGGCCTTCGACAGGCCGGTTCTCCCACTAGACGGGAACCATTTCATTTAGCCGAGGTGGCCTGGAGGGCAGCCAGCCGGAGTAACATTTTTCTCTCATAAGAAATGTAAAAGTATTGTTTGGGATGCATATTCTTCTTGCACGGTGGGCGTCTCTGAGGCGGCTTGTACGATTCGTAGGGCTGGTGGGGCTGCAAATAAAGCTGAGGCCAGGGAAACGCTTACGTATGCCGTCATTCGTCCCGAGTTGTGTGCCCGTCCCGAAGGTGGTACCTTTAGCAATTTCAACGCACGGGAGTCTAGGCAAATCAACTAATAGTTCTTTACCGGAGCTGGCGAAAGGAACACCAATGACGAGTGGGGATACCGCTCGAGAGGCCACGAATTGTCACAAATAAAAGATGGGCTAAATAGATGAAGCTGAAACAGAATATAAAAGGTATACGTTATAGACTAATTACGTTGGGATACACAAAAAAAAAAATATATATATATATATATATATATATATATATATTTATTTATATATGTATATATATATATATATATATAGCATGGCTCTCGTGCGCAGAGGTCAACACTAACTGCATGTATAGTCCTCTTCGCACATATCGAGCAAACCCTGGCACGAACGAGACAGTGTCTATATAGCGTATTTGTGGATATCCGAGCCGCGTTTGATTTGAGTTCAAGAACTCGAGTCCTTCTTAAACTCGCCGAAATCAGGGTTTTAATATGAATGTTAACATTGATAAAGGTCGTGCTATAGTTCAATCAGATCATCCTGGACAACCGTGCAGCGAAGCACCCAAGCATAGAACAAACGACAGACTTTGCTCAGGGCGACAATCTCAGCCGTTTGCTTTTTCTCTTCTGGTAGCCTGGTAGTCACCAATACAATGCGTACACAAACCCTGAAAAACCGACACCCAGCTGTCAAGATATTGATGCATGGCGACGATGTAGTGCTCTACAGTAGCAGCAGATATGTACACCAGACGCTGGCTACTTTGTAGGTGTATGCAAACGTAGTAGGTCTTGATCTAAATGTGCAAAAGTCAGAGGCTCTATGAAGTTCAGGCCAAACCCCCTTCGCTGCACACAAAGAGAAGAGGTCCCCGAAAAGCCTTGATCGCGGCGACAGCCCTTCAGAAGCCCCATGTGCTCTCAATTAAGGCAAAGCCAGCTCTACTCGGTATGAAAATAGCATACCAAGTGCATCATACGGAATCCAGCTTGTGTGGGCAAAGCTACCCGCGGCTCAACTTGGTGCACTTGATCGGATGAAACCAGCTTTTTGGAAGCGGGCACTGGGTTTACATAGACACAACCGTCTCACGTATTTGCTGTGCAATACTCCACTATTTGTGAAACACACAACATGTTCATACGGCAATATAAAGAGAAGATGGCACACAAAAACTGACACACATGTTTATATGGCAGATGCGATGATTGGGTCACAGTGGAAGGGAACGGGCACAGCAAATAGGCACATAACCGCCCGTTTTGTTGTGCACGGTTTTCACCAGTTTCAATGCCAGAAATACGCTTACCATAAACCCTGTGACACATGTCTTTGTAAATTTTGTTATGCTAAATGTGTAATAAATCATGACAAGGAGTGCAATGAAGTCTCCTCGCTAACAAGACCGGCGCTGAGCGACTTTTAGTCCTAATATCATTACGACGCTGTTGTGATATTGGCCATTGTATTGTACATTACACCCATTTCCGTATAAAAATAAAGCATGCGATATATATGCAGCACTGAAGCATACATTGTTGCACAATTGTCTCACCGGAGGCGCGATAGAGATAAAGGTTTATGAAGACAATCTGACACATAAAATATATATTATACTATATTGAGTGAAATAAACAGAATATATTGAATGAAATACAATATACACTTCACGCATAAGGCTGTACTCATATTTTTTGCCTTTTTCAGGCTCCCAAATCACCAACCATAATTGGTCAAATTCCACCAACCATAATTTACTGAACCCAGACCCGACTACACGAATCATCATAGCTGAAAGCAGTACCATCACGACATGTTCGCCGTGTGGTCTCCAGATTTGAACTTAAATGCTAAAGTGGCACGTAATTGGTCGAGAGAGAGAGAGAGATCGTACCAACCGCCCTAGATATGTTTTACAAGCAGATTTTTGTTTTTAAATTCGGCTTACGGCGAATTGCGGTGACGATGAGATAGAATAAGCACAAGATCTGTTTACGCTTGGCCGTTATGATCGACGACTTTCTTCTGACGGCAGTTTTCAGCACAATGGCCGGCCGGAGGCCCTGAAGAGCGCCTCTCGGAAAAATAAAAAGAAGCTAGGCCGGATGCTTCATCGGCAACGAGTAAATGACAAAAGTTAGGAACAACGATCTCTCTTCTTTAGACATGCAATTTCTCAGAACCCTTGTACATATACGTGATGTTTCTCCACAGTTTGCTTTAATCCCCGATCCATTTGCGACTACCACATTGGACTCGTGCCAGAAGCTTGGTACTCATCGGACCACCCTAATACGAACATACTCGTACCTATGTATATCTGTTCCTGTTTTTAGCCGTGGGCGGCGCACCAGACAAATTCTGCAAGTCTGATAGATCCCTCCCCGAAGTGGGCCATAGGGTAGCTGCTTGTTGGAACCTGTCAACAATGAAATCCCATTATATATATATATATACGCACAGTTTCGTATGAACAAAAATAGCCCACGCCAGACTTGGATGTACTTGCTTACTGGATGATTTGCCTCTCGTGCGCTTTGAAAATATTCGCCCAATTCCTTCCACTGAGATTTGACGTTGCATGCGCTTTCTTCCACGTTTGGAGTTTGCCGGTTTCCGACTAAAAATAGCACAGTATGGCGACAAAGATGCGTTCCTCGCCGCAGCGGGGGTGTGCTTCTTGATACACTCTTCCAGCGTCAGGCTTACCTTGCCGCGGCTGCATGGCTGCATTTGCACTTGCAGCTGGGGCGGACCCCCAGCTGGGGTTATTCAAACCACCCCAGCTGGGGAAGACCAAGTCTGCTCATACAGCCTTTAAATTCGATCTACCGCACATATTTGCATAGAGACATAGCTCTTGTGCACGCATCGTCGACATCGGCATTCAAGGTTGAACGCTTCGAGAGCTGTCAAATGCAATAAAAGAATTCGTTTAGAAAACTGACACAGTAGGTGAACAAAGTCGTCGTACACTGCGCTCTCTTGCGGTGCGCGACCCTTATTCCTCAGAATACTTTAATAAGTACTAGTAAGTATACTATCTTAATCTTAGCTAAAGCGGGAGAGTCGACTCATTATATATATATGCATGTATGTATGTATATATATATATATATATATATATATATATATAATGGAAGCAACGAAAACTCTATGTGTCTATGTAGATATAGACTGTGCTGTTTCTCTACGACAATGCGCCCGTCCATGACACTATGTGTGTCAGGCCTCACGTCCAGTCTGCTCCTGTAATAACACCGAAACAAAAAGCCTCGACAACAAAAACAACTGTTTTTTTTTATTATATGACTCTCACGTATATATTTTCGACTGTA
The DNA here is from genome assembly GCA_003439945.1 of Dermanyssus gallinae. Lineage (NCBI taxonomy): Eukaryota > Metazoa > Arthropoda > Arachnida > Mesostigmata > Dermanyssidae > Dermanyssus > Dermanyssus gallinae. The sequence goes on along the minus strand of QVRM01000607.1, from coordinate 30,123 downwards.
ATGGGGTGGGTAAAACCCCCACAGCGTATTGGTTTATAACGACTCAGCGGCTTCTAATCCCATAATGGTGGAAGACGTCAAACAGGAGACAGTGCGGAGCTGGCGAATCATAGAACACGAGCGAGAGAGAGAGGTGACGCATCCTTCACGTTCAATACCTTCATCTCTTGCTAGAAGAAACAATGCGGGGTGGGACAACAGCGCTGCGTAACTTAGCTCGTTGATATTAAACTCTACCAGAGCCTCTAATTGGAGTCGAGATCAGTAGCATGGCGCATTCGCGAGTGCCTTGCGACCGAAGAAGGCACATAGGTGCATGGGTTCGATCCCCGCCGTTGCATATTAATATGAGCACGTATGGGTCTGTCTTATGAAGCAAATAAGCAGACGTTACGCGCGAAAAAAACGAGAGCAAACTTCGTTGAATCATCAGATCATTTTAGATTTACGACGTCTAATATATTTTTGTTCCGGAGTTCGATCCGTTACATGATATTAGTCACACGACAAAATTAGATTGTCACCTTGTTCGCGTTGCCCGCCAACGGGTGTTATTGCTAGTGGTAATACTCTTTACGAACGAAAAGCAAAATAATGTAATATGATCTAACGTAAGGGTTTGACCGTGTCCGCGTACCTTCCTAGAGCTTGTGACACATCTGATCCTATAGGTCTAACGTACTGTGAGCGCATTTGTGACATATTAAGATAAGGCCGGCCTGACATAGTGACTTGAATCCTGCCGTTGCGACATGGCAAATTTGGCCAATACTGCCCACCTATGTTAATAAAACTACGCTTGATCGCCGCCGTTAGACGCTGGACTTGATTAGATCTTGCTGTCGTACACAAGTAGAAGAATAGGCTAAACTTAGCTACTGAAAACGTCTATGCTAGATCTGTACCCTTCTTATGCGCATGCTTAGCTATCTATTCAATCAATAATAACTTAATTAGGCTATCGGCTACTCGGTAGCTTGACGGAAAGCTTGACACCTGATTAGCCTCTATATGTCGCAGAAAAGCTAACAATAAAAAAAATTATTATGCTAATTCGGTGCTATTCAGCATTCAGTGCTATCGAATACGTCTTGCTAGGCGCTCCACTCAGTACTTACCCGCTAACCAAATAAGTGTCCAATCCAATTGATAAATCAAATAAGATATAAAAGTAATTTGATCATTGTTCTGGAGCTTTCGCTTATTAGTATCTTACACTACGCTACGGATTTTTAACAGTCTTAAACTTAAATATACCTATTAGAGTAAACTCGATCATATTGTACTCATATCACTGGTTTAGGCATTCTCATTATTCGTTATGCAAACTCATAAATACAACTTTTTAAAAGAAATCAATTTAAATTTCGGCGGGAAGCAATTGCAATTATAGAGAGATTTAATGTGTTTTATCATTCCTCTCTGTCACCTCTAATGCATTTGTCATTTAGGGAAAGGGGACATTACCTATTATAACGTTGCTCCCCTTATAGACATCATATTTTGCTAGTCGTCTAAAATTTAGTGTTAATTATGCTTTATTTTTCAGAGATACATTTAATTGCGGTATTTACATCACACAGAGCCACATAAAATTGTCTTTATATTTGTCACTTGTTACTTTAGCTAATTACTGCTAACTCTTTAATAATCGAATTTTTCCCTATACATATACAGTTACAGTTCTAGTATTTCTTTCTATCTCGTTTGTTATATCATTATGTTTTTTATAGAAACGTCTGTCATCATGAAACCATTTTTTATTCAATTAGTATAACTGCACGTACTATATTTTATTTAAAGAAGTTTTTTGTTTATTATTGAAACTAATTTGTATTTAATCATTATATAAGGGACAGACAATTGGTTTCCAAAAATAAATATATACACTATAATAAATAATTATGAAGTATCTTTGTATCTAAATTGAACGTATTACAAAAAACGAGACTCTTTGTTATAGCATTTGCTACGAAACTTGCTATATAAAAAGTTCTATAAACAGCATTTGGCCTTTCCTGTCGATTCCCAACAGCCCTTGTATGCGCTTTGCCAAGCCTTTGAGAAACGCGTCAGACACATTGCTTGAAGTACCCCAAACTTTCACGGATGTATGTACCACACTGTAGTTTTTTTTGCCATACCCGTCATTTTCTTGAATCCGGCGCGCTCTCCTACGCACCATGGCTTGATAAAGCTTGGTGCCAGTAAGCAAATACTGTCCTGAACGAGAGCATCTCGTTCTAGGCTTGGTTTTCAACGTGCGAACATGATGTAATCCCGTTAGGAATAGCCTTATCATCGAATAATATATCTTTTGGTGTTTGTGCAAGTGTGTGCCGAAGCTAGCCCGGCTCTACAACTGGTCTGAAGCTGATACGTCTGAAGAGCACGTTAGCATACTGAGATTTTTTAACAACTTACCGAGAACAGTAGTCCTACTTCTGCTCATACATGGATTGAAACCTAGCATGGTGCTACACCAAGGCAAGGGCAGTGCTTCTGCCCAGACTCGCTGAAGAGGTTTCTTACAATGTTCTACCTACAGGCACAAATTATGGCCTCTGTAGATATATTTATGCTAGCCACTTGTAGGCCTTTAAGAATGCCCCTTCTTTATTCAAGGCATCCGTTGGATTCCGTTCGATGCCACTAAAATGCTTCAAACTTTTTAGCTGTTTGAATCTCGAGACATTTTTTGGCTGTAGGTTTAAGGCCCAACCTTGTCAGAGTAAAATACAAACATAAAATTGCTTATTTAAGGCCAAAACAGCCGTTTTATTATATTAAAAAATATCAAAAGACAGACTATTTTTTGCGATTCTGCTGATAAATTTGGGACAAAGCTCATAGTACTTTTGTTTAGAAAGACAGAGGGGAGATTGCTAAAAGACCCAACAAAACTTAACTTATCATTATTTTGTTGTACGATAACATGATTCATACTACTTCCCTTCGGCATTGCTTTATACGAATAAGGGCAAAAGCGACATGCGACTTAGGCTTCTTCATCTTCCGATAACGAGATAACGGTTCGCAAGCGACGTCTAGTTACCGGCGTGCATGCGTTCGGGCCAGAATTACTGGATGTCTGTACAAAGCAGTCGGTCGTCCGACATTGGACGCTTGTCACCACCGCTTAAAGGTGTCACGAACGCCGTGACACACTCCACCTGACCGCTCGCTGACTCTGCAGCGGCGGCGGCTGTTGTCGTTGTTGCAATGATTAGATATGTAGATTGATTGCTGACTACTAGCGGTAGTCATGTTTTTATCCCGGCTCTTGTCACATGGCTTCAGCTCTGCATTTTTGCTGTTTGTCTTTGCCCGCCCTTAACTCATTCCCTCCCTCATGTACTGCCGGTCGATAGATAGATAGATGCCTTCCTTTCTACTAGTACGGTTGTCAAGCTCCAGTATAAAAAGTGCCCTCCGGGGAGTTGTTGTCGTGCACTACAGACAATTGATACGGTTATAGCAAACGTATATATATACGTTGAAACGTACACACCTAAGAAATCTGATAGGCAGCTCTCATTCCTATTTATTATTTAAGAGATTGTGGGCCCTATGATTAAGTATATACATATATATATATATATATATATATATATATATATATATATAACAGTTTAGGACAGAATATACATTTTAAACGACTTCACCGTCCTCTATAAGGTCCGGGTAAACTCGAGAGACCCTCTCTGTATAGCTTTATCAGGGTGGCTGAGACCGCGGTAGTGTCCCCTCTGTGTACATCAAGAAACGGCGGCTGCTACCACGACAGGTCTCCCCTGCGCTCTTGTCACTTGTGGCCTTAATAAGGTTCGCTGTTATGCGCTCACACACACACACACACCCACACGCGTCGTGGTTCATGGTTCTCGGGCCTCCTATCGACCCGAACGTAAGCGGGTAGTTGAATAGATGAGATTCCTGTAGACTCGCGTATTTTCTCCATCTAGCTTGTTGAGAGCCCATCATTACTTGCGTGCGGCGTGTGTTTCAACCACCAAATGTCGATATTTCCAAGTCAATGTAACTAACTACTGGATGATGAAACGACGGCATTTTTCAAAATGTGTCTGAGCGTGCATACACTCCGTGTCGACTTTATTCGGTTGTGCCGGCACGAGGCTGGCGTCGAAGTTGGAGACAGCCAAACGGAAATAATTTGCCATCGACTTGTTGGCTAGGCAGGCTCGAGAGCATCCATTCATCAATCAGCCCAACAGCACTAATTAACAAATGTTCAACGCTAGCGTCTAGTTGAACAACGCGCGCTTGAGAACTTTCATTAAAATACCACGGCGGCGCCACCTCGGAGGCTCGGAGAGAGCACTTCGGCGTGCTTACGCCAATGCAACGCAAAGCAAGCAAGCAAGCAACCAACCGCGCAGTCGAAAAAGGAGAACTAGAATAAGAATTTTGCCGAAGTGTGCAAAATGTTAGCTATCGCACACGACGGCCTACCACCACTTTCGCCATCGCCACCGCCCAGGACGGCCCCACACGCTCATCTCGAACCCCATGCTGGGGGGGGGGGGCGGAGGGGGGACTGTTGTCTGGCTGATATTTATCCCGGGGGTGGCGTCGCAGCGTGCCGAGCAAATGATGCCGCAATTACAGGCAAACGTTTCTCGGGGTGCAGCAACGTTCTGGTATTACTGGCTTGATGTCGATGATTTTGTTGCTTTCGAATAGATTGTTTCAAATTTCGCCATCATAGCATTCACCAGCATTCTTTGTGGGTCTGTCTAAACGCGCACGCGAGTGTGGGCACGACACACAAGGTATTGTGTACAAGATGCGCATGCAAATGTTGTTTAAACTGAATGTATCAAAATTATCTTGACCGTGATAAGCAATACATTTAATACTCGTACGATGTGTATTCGTAATGACGCGTGACGGTGTTTAGCTAGCTATTTTGGCAGCACGCACAAGGTGCGGCCTTCTATTGGCAAATGATGGTCGGGCTAGTGCCATACGCCTCAATAAAGCTTACACTTCCTGTCGTTCCCACACTCTAAATAGGGCAAATCTTACCTAACGTTAACGTAAAGTTAGCGTACTCTATATGGCACTCTCAAGCAAACGTTGTAAGACGCCGTTGGTAGAGCACGGTGGTCAAAGCGAAAGCAACCTAACGGTAATTCCTCTAAAGCATATTAGGTCGGAAATCATCTTATATGCCGTCCCTCACCTCTCCCCAGGCCCCACAACAACCTTCAATATTGACGGCGTCAAGTTTATTGGGGTTTTGGCTACCAAACATCTGCCGACTTCCAACTTCTGTCCTGTCTCGTCGCTTCCGCCACACCGCCGTGTCTCGTTTTTCATTTTCTTCATTTTGTCCTGCTTCCCCGCGCGACGTGATACAAGCCGTTACTGGTTTTGGCGTCATCTATGGTAGGCTTGATGCAGTCTCTCCACGAGTCCTAAACTATACTTCTCGCATAAGACTTTAACCACTCGGTGGCCTCTGTTGGATTTCATTCAAGAGGCTTTTATTTAACCAATACGGCATCCAATGCCTATGTCATGTTAGCTAGATGACTAATTATGTTCTATCGTATTATGTATGCCAAGTTGTTGGTCAACATTCACAATCTGTATTTTTGTGTTGGTCAATATTGGCACGATATAGCCTAACTAAAAAACTAGAGACGAAGTAAGGGTTCCTCATCAGGCAACACAAAAAGGTGGGTTTCGCTTGAATATACCTAATTTCCACCTCTTCCTTTGATGGACCTTAGAATGATCACGGTCGTTCACACAGAGGCTGAAGGGCTCATATGTTTCCGCTCTGAATATTTTTTCATATAAACGCTATGCTATGAAAGTGCCCGCATATGTACAACAGCATTCCACTGCATACTTCTCGACAATTTACACCTGCATGTAAATATTCGAGCAATAACCTGTAGGGCGTCTGTAAAGCTTTTAACAAAGCACTATTGCAGGGCGCAGGTTGCCCACAACGTGGCACTTAGCTGATTAAATCCTCGGAAAACGGCTACATAGGCCCGCTGGTCAATACAATCAGGAGCGGTTTAAATAACTACGTCGTGAATAGACTTGATTTCGCCCCTCGAACATCGATTGGTCGGTCACACTTGTGCAAATCTGGAAGTTTACTCACTGGCATCGATTTTCTTTAAATATTTTAGCTGCACAGAACATACAATTTGTTGTCTGGTATTATAGGAAGTTCAACTGAATTTGTTACGTCTGGCTATGACACGTGCTTCAGCTTAGAGGCATTCAAGTAAGTGAATTCGTTTGAGTTTACGTTGCCTATACGTATTTTCTTCCCTAAAGAAAAAAATGCCAAGCACCAGAAGTAATCAAAGGCTAGACCAGTGACAACCCTCGAAGCTGGCCGCAAAAGTTAGAGGAAATGTTCTGCTACGGCCCTGTACTGATCGTCTACTTGAGTTGGTTGTTATTATTGTTGTTGCTGTTACATAATAAGCCAAAAAGTAAGAAATTGTAGTGACGGTAATTTGTGCATGTGCAGACACGGGTTATGGTCAACCTGCCGTTCAACTTTGCCCACTTCGTGAATACTAAATGATTATTGTCGGCGCCTGCCAACGAACTCGCGAACGCTCAAACGAGTTGGGACAGAAAGAAGACAGGGGAGATAACAGACAAAACAATATGGAAGGGACAATATGAAAGGACGTTTTACTTTATTATGGTACTAACGGGAGTCCCGGCCTAGAATTAAAAAACACATTTTTCAAGGAGGTTGTTTTTAATTCTAGACCATCCGCCGTCCCCTACGGGCTTGGAACTTAACCTGAGGTATATGTTTAATGCACCGAGGGCCGGACATGTTAGGATATCTAGGGTTTCCCCAACAGTCCTAGTGGCAGCATGGTCGCTGACTCTCAGCAATATGGTTTATCATCAAATTCTCAATGAGCATAGCTCATAGAAAATTCGATCAACAACAGGGATCAAACCGGCGACACCCCGGTAGATGACAACCATGACTAGCGCACTAGCAGTCCCCTAGACCACGACGCCACACTCCCGGCCTACCTACAAACCTAGGTACCTGCCTACCTGTTCACCTGTCGTTGATGTGTGCTTGTCAATCGACAGCACAAAACTGCTGCGTGCCAATGCAAACGCGATTGTTCTTGGCGTCATTTCCTCTGACGTACTCCGCGATACGATGCGGCATCATACGCCATCGGTACAGTTGCTGTTGTAGGCCAGCCGCCTCAGCAGCAGCAGCAACAGCGGTAAGGACGTCTAGTCTAATGGCTGAAGTTGCTGCTGATACTTTTGCTGCCTCGGCAAGATGCGTGCAAGCTGCGTCCGAGGGGGCTACATCGGTGGATGGGCCGCCTCGATCCCCTTGACGCCGGCAAAGCTTGCGAGCGGGTTGCAACGTTAACCCAGCCAAACCCGCCACAGAGGCGCTGGCGAGGAGGCTGTGTGGAGGAACGGGGCGTGGTAGAGAGCGATTGGATACATGCTGTTGCCCTGCGTCGTCGCTCCAGCGGCGAGTCTACCAGGACGGATGAACACACGTACACTTGCTTGTTTGCTGGTCGGGGGAGTTGGTCGATCGGCCTCTCGGTCTGCTTCCATTGCGTTCCTGGATGGTAGGTGTAGGTAGAGTGTAGCCACTGCCGCCGCCGCCGCCGACGTCAGGTCGTCCTGCCAGCCATATATCATCATGAACGTCGGGAGTGCGGTTACAGTGGCGGTATAGCACTGGCTGCGTCTCGCAACGTATGCTCTACCAAAGGAGAGCTGGAGATATCCAGGTGCATCACCAGTGTTGTGTTGGTTGGCTGGTGGGTTGGTTAGTTGGTGGAGGTGGTGATGATGACGCTGATGATGATTGTGATGGTAATTGTGATTGTCGTCATGGTAATCATAGCGGCGCTGTTTGCCGCCGGGCTGCATATTGTCGAATTCGTGCTCGTGCGAGCAAACAAGAGTACACTTTGTTTTAAGATGAGGCAGTCGATCTATCTAAGCAGAACACAGCTACAAGGTTAATTGTGTTGCCGTTTGCTGCGCGTTGCTACTCAATACGATGCTTAGAACAAACACACAAGATGCTGTTTCTCGTGTGTGCGTATCGATTCGTACATGCATACAAACCAAATGTCTAATAAAGTGCATATATATATATATATATATATAGGGCAAATGTTAGATTTGTATCACCAAGACGCGGATGTAATTATGCATGTAAGTACGGCCGGAAATTAAATCGGAAACTCCGTGTGGTACTGGAGTGAACCTGAGACAACATCTAGCAAGTGCACGAACTTTTTTCAACTAGGCACACACCCGAAGGCCGTTAAAGTTGAACTTGAACGTTCTGCCTTGTCAGACCAAAGTAGATCTTATTGGACTTGCCTCGTTAGTAGGAAGTTAGCTGTAGTGGTAGTGCGCCCGCTGTTTATTTTGCATATATTTATATATATATATATATATATATATATATATATATATATCACGCGTCTTTGCTAAAATCATGCAGGTCATACATATACGGTAAATAAATGAATAAACTGTAAGCTGTACGCACGCTTGCACATTCTAAAGGGGCATATATTTTACATCATGTCCCTACATAAAGGGTCAATTTATGTAGGGATTACCTATTTTGCATGAATTGAGTGTTTGCGTTACAGTTTTCACGTTGTTGTTTAGATCGACTAATCCAGGCATACTAAAAAAACGGTGTCGCCAGTTCGATCGCCGTTAGCATAGTACTGCTGTTTAAATGCGAGGATCTATCTGGGACGCTAGGTCTAGCATTGAAGGTTAATTTAAAGGTATGGACATTTTACTCCTAGCGTATAGCGGAGGCGGTCATGGCCTTTGTTTACCTGTGCCATTTACCTAAAACGTCAGCATAAACTGCTAGAGCTTCTACGACGAGCAAGGGTTGTACACTCGTAGCTTAGTCTGTAGTCTATGACCAACCTAGGGCATTCTACAAGAGACTGCTCGTACATGGTAAGCGGAGACATGAAATGAAGAAAGAAGTTCATTAAGCTTAAAATTGTACTCGTGTTGATTTATAGTCTTGGTAGATTCCCGGACATCTCTTACTAGCAAACTGTGCATAACTTGAGAGATATTTATCAGTATACATGAGCCGTTTCGTGTACCTGCTAGTAGGTTGTAACAGCACTGGAAACAGTTTGGATCAGATCACCAGTTACGGAGCGCTTCCAGCAGTTTTACGGGAATCGCAAGGTAATGTGGCGGAAGCCATAGAAGAGATTGTTTATGCAAACGTGGACGTCACAGGTCGTCATATGAACACAATCTACTCGTAGAAATGCGCTATGTAGCACGCAACGAACTGCCAGACGCATTGGCGGTCGTTGCATTTACCTGCTCAGCGCGATAGACGCTAAGAAGCCTCGAGAAAACAGACCGTTTATATATATCTATATATATATACATATTATATATATACATGCAGGGTGTTGCAGGAATATTTGAAGCCCGATATACAGAATTGTAGAGCTCGTTAAAGCAAATATTTTTTCCAATGGAACATGGTCTCTGAGAAGTCTTGTTTCGGAGTGAGAGTGAAATTACTACAATTTGTGACACTGGTGTTTTTGCCCGACATAGGAGCACAAAATGTGCTGTTGCGAGACAACTAAGCACACCATCGTGTTCGTGATAAAATTCTGCTCCATCTGAAGAATATGCAAGGCCGGTCAGAAGACGCGACATGGTCGCTTAGAAAAGAATTCGCCAAAAATAAAGTTCTTTATTAGCGTTCACGCTAAATACTTTAGAATCATAACCCTATAACCATTCACAGCGCTCAAAACGGACACATTCAGCCAATGCGCAATTCATGGCGATCATTTTGGTACCAAACATATGTCCATGCGAGCTGTGGTTGCGGAGTAATTATGATTTTTCGGAGGGCATGTCCAGATTAAGTGCATGTAAAATGACTGTGTGGCGACGTTCACTACCGCCGATGTGTCGCGCGACAGCCGCAGCGCGTTATTTTTCATGCACTTAATCTGGACATGCCCTCCGAAAAATCGTAATTACTCCGCAACCACAGCTCGCATTGCCATACGTTTGGTACCAAAATGATCGCCATGAATTGCGCATTGGCTGAATATGTCCGTTTTGAGCGCTGTGAGTGGTTGTAGGGTTATGATTCTAAAGTATTTGGCGTGAACGCTAATAAAGAACTTTATTTTTGGCGAATTCACTTTTAAGCGACCATGTCGCGTTTTCTGACCGGCCTTGCATATTCTTCAGATGGAGCAGAATTTTATCACGAACACGATGGTGTGCTTAGTTTCTGTTTAGGGAGACGGGTTGGCTCTCAACAGCACATTTTGTGCTCCTATGTCGGGCAAAAACACTAGTGTCACAAATTGTAGTAATTTCGCTCTCACTCCGAAACAAGACTTCTCAGAGACCATGTTCCATTGGAAACAATATTTGCTTTAACGAGCTCTATAATTCTGAATATCGCGCTTCAAATATTCCTGCAACACCCTGTATATATATATATATATATATATATATATGCTAAACATCTTGCAAAATAAATCAAGTAATAGCCGTACACAGATCAATGAATGTGCTAAGATTTGTTAACATGTACGTGTTTTGATGCAAAGCGATTGCATGTATTTAAGCAGCCATGCTAGATATCAATTTAGAGGCCGATGCGGAAAAAATTGATAGCGCATTGATAGCGTTATTTGGTGTCGAACAAGTCTATAGGACGAGCTGATATTTTAGGCTACACACATCATTAAATGCCGTAGATTACCAAATGCATACAAAGCAGATATACAAGATTGCACAACACACATGATTAAATGGTCAATCATTCAGTACCCAAATACACGATGGTACCGCGTGACTAGCCCAAAACCTGCAGCATCTGTTATTGCTGTCCTCGTTTTCTTTTCCTTTCATCTCCCCGTCCGCTGTTTGTCGGCATCGCTAACGTTGACGATGTACAGCGTTGTTGTTTTGTTGTGTCCGATCCAGCCAGAAAACTTACACAATTGTCAAGTTTGAAACAAGCACGGCGCAATACGTGCATTCGCACATACTGCATCCTACGAGAAGAGAGAACGCGTCTGGGGTGACACGGCCCAATAGCTGTCCGGCCCGCTGCCGGATACAAACTGGAAGACTCTTGCCGGGGGAACGAGCCAAAATGGGAAAGCGAACTTTGTTGGCGTATATATGTGTGGCTTCCTAAAAGTTTCAGCGAATGAATAAACGGCTAGGAAATTCGCCCAACCAGTTCCTCAGGCGCCTCAGCAGTCGCCATCTTCTCTATACAGCGGCGCCTCCCTCCCCCCTCACACCCAGCCCCGTATATAGTTTTGGGGAATGATGCAAATTTCTGAATTTTCAATTCAACCACCTTAAATTGTCCGTTCAGCCAGCCATTCGCTCAGCTGAATCGTTTTTCTTTGCCTTTAGGCTGACGCCTCTGTGCACGCATATATATTGAAGGGGCGGGGTATGTGCACGTCGAGGACGCGTACAGACTAGATGCACACCTGCGTTTGCATACACATGCACTTTAAGAACGAACAGAACGAATAAAATGAGGTCGTAGAGCAGAGCACCTGCTACGCGCCTGCTCTTGTATTATGGTAGTGTAGTTAGATTTGCGCAGATACGCACTGGCATAGAACATGGCTGGCTAAATAGCCTAGTCCATCGGCGCCGTGGATTTAAACATTCACATGTATATATTAAATTCCTTTAATAGATAATAAACCACAATCGATTCTTGATTTAGCCTATATATATATATATATATATATATATATATATATATATATATATATATATATATATATGTCAGAAGATACATTGCTAACGCTTTGCAAATAGGTAGCAAATATCATTGCGTATATCCTGACTTACTCCTGATTGGCCAACCACAGTCGTCCGTACACAAACTATCGTTATGGTAGTAATCTCTAGATTAGCACGGGCAATTTGGGAATAGAAAAATGGCACATATAAAAAAGATACGGGCTTTTCTCAAGGCACGCATTTCTGAGTTTTTCTCATATGTAAAGAACGAATAGCCGGATTTCCATAAGAGTTATAGACATGTCGAATCGTGCAATACCAGGCCATGCAATTGTATTTGTTGCAACGGTATTGGCAAGGTTCAGGTACACGCAAAGGTAATAGGCGGTTATAGCATTGTTAAATGCAAGAACCTTGCATATGTAGTTTATGTATGCGGTTGGAATTTTTGTTGTTCTCGTTGTTATTGTCGTTGTTATGCATGAGACAGTTGTGATAGGTTTTGATATCGAAAGACTAACTAGACAGTTGTGATTGGTCTTGTTCTGTAAAGACGCCAAATTTGCAAAGCGTCGGACCTAGCAAGTTCGCCAGTCCGCGTTCAGTATAATATCTATGGTTATATGGGTGTATTTGGTTTTTCCTTTTACAAAGTGGATAGGTTTTAGCTGCAGTGTCCACAGATGCGCATTAGACAGCCTGCATTGCAATAGAGCTCTTTAACCGAGCAAGATGGCTTAGTGGCAAATACTTTGCCTCGCCTTCGGTAGGCCTGGGTTCGAGACCCAGACCGGCCACTCTTAAAATGGTTTGCGTGGTTTCGAATCCAGACAAGGTAAATGTCGGATAGGATTAAAAATCAGTCATGACATGAAAAAACCGTACACAAGCATTAGCCTTACGGGAAAAAAAGGAAATTGTTATATGTGCCGTGTTAGCAGTACGTGTAGTTGCACCGTACGTAGGACATTGTCACGAACAAACATAAGGATCTTTGTGAGAGGAAAATGGGGATGTCGTCTTCCTCACAAAGATCCTTATGTCCGTTTGCAGGCTGACACAATGGTCTTCGCCGAGTGTGCAGACTGCCACTATAGTAACCCGCACAAGTTCGGCGTCGCCGTTCTCTTTCCATCTTATCTCAACTTGGTTCACAATGCATAGCCTTTTTCTGTTCGACAACAAAATGCACGTAACAGCACCAGCTACGTATTTAATCCGACGTGGAGTGTGCTTCGGGTAAGCATTTAAACGTTTTGTAGTTTTTTTAGATTTTTACATTCAAAATTGTTGAGACGCGCATGATCTATGTATATGGTTTGCTCGAGAGTCTCTAAATAGCTACCCTTCAGACGCTTAGATATGCGTCACGTCACACACAACGATTGAGCGGTTGTTATATTAGGTTCACAGGCGTTCACTGGTCAAGTAAAGATGGCGTGTCAGCCATATATATATATATATACATATATATATACTACATCTGTGATTTGTATTTAAGCGTTTAATATTTTTGGGGATCGTGAAACCCGGTAAAACAACATTTATTTCCCACACTCGTTTAGGAGGCAGAACGGCCTTGCTTAGGAGTTAGAATTAAGTTTCTAACATTCGTTATATCGATGTAGCTGTCCGATTTCTAGTTTGAAACGTAATATACTCAACGGAACTGCGTTTCACCATGCTTACGTCCTCGATAAGTAAAAATGGTTAACAATATACACATTTTGGTTTGTTAAACCGCCGAACAATAATGAGACAACACGCTCGCAAACAAAACGAAGTGGTCCACTCGTGCAGCATCTTCGTAATACGCAGCTGCTATAGGAGATTAAGCATTTATAATAGTAGTTATCGAATCCGAGTGGGCGTCTCCTAAACAAAGCACAACAAGCCCAATTCAGGATACAACTAGATCACGGGCCAGAAAATAAAATAAAATGTGAAATTAACTGCCATTCTTTTACTATTTCGTGAGCGACGATGTGCTTCGCAGTGACACGTCTAATGTTCCTAGGAAAGCAAGTCCAGCTTTGAGGAAGGCGGCATGCAAGTGCGTGCTGACTAGACTTCAAGGACTCTGAGGGAACTACGAACGTTGCAGCACGCCTAGCTGATGTTCGACTTGCGGTAGGAACTAGTGGAAACGCGATCTTCGCGGGCACAACATCTCGCGAACTTTTATATGCTAATATATAAACATGCAGCGTGTAGATTTTTTCCACCGTGTGTAGCTTCGAAATCGACTGAACAAGTAAGTCACGGAACGAAACCCTTCGTCTCCTGGAAAAATGGCTCTGAGTGCATTAGTCTGTATTAGTCTGACTTTTCGGAGAATTCCGTCACCATCCGAGAGAAAGTGCCATAGCATAGCACTGGTATTTGTACACCACAATTACTCTGCAGGATCAGTTTTACTCTACACAGTAGCGCAAATAGTACAGCATAAAATTTGGGCGCATTATAATCCAGATAGGGATGCAATCTCATGCTTTGCTGGAAAATAAGTCTCAAGTATATATATATATTTTTTTTTGTAGCGGCGGTGGCTTAGGCAGCTAACGCACCGTTCGACACGGGGCGTTGTCATGGCAACCACGGTTAGCAAAAACATCGCTAGTTCGAGCCCTGGCCGTGCTGGTAGAATTTGTTGGACGTGGTTGTCATTGCCTTACTGCTACATACCTCTGCTGGAGAAAGCCTATATAATTCCAGTACGAGAACGCGATGACGATAGATGCATTTAGACGCTATCGTGCCACAGGCAACTTAGCCCATTACGAGCGTCTAAAATGTAGTTGTCAGAGCATTAAAAAAAAATATATATATATATATACATATTGTGTTCTAATGATTATATCTACATGTTAGGATCTACCAGAATTTAAACTAAAAAATTTAGAAGACCGTGAAGCTCGTTAGAAAATCATGTTTTCTAACGGAATATGAGGCAAACATGTTGGGAAAAGGAATGGGAATAAAATTCCAAAACACATATTTTAAAAACGCGAACTATTTGAGGGGTCGGATCTGCGTACGCATTCACGTTGCGTCTATTACAACGTGCAGGATATACTACGTGCATCGCAATGGGCCGACTTATGTTGAGACGATTTAAATGTTCTACGTCTATGGTGAAGTGCAAGGTAACGCGTGTGCGCGGTTGACGGTTTGACGGTAGTCAAACGCGGAGCGTTTCCTAAACTGACCCATACCTGAGGATCATTGTATGCTTCCGCGCTTACACTTATCGACGAGAACTACCTTTGCGCCGGTTTCAGCAAATACATGCTCTACAACCTACTGATTACCAGCCACGTGTTGACTAATATCGCTAATGTAAAATGACTCTCTTTACGGATGAAGCCTCGTTTGTACAGGAAAATGCATTTACAATTCTTATCGATGGACTATATAAGCCGCTCACAATCATGCCAAGCTCGCTTCGCAGTGAATGTTGGGGCTGGCATAATAAACAACTACCACCTTATAGGCCAATATACATTTCCCGAAATATCGCATACAGTTCTGTGCAAGACCTTGCCGGAATTGTTGGTATACGTTTCATAAAGCAAACTACCTTTTTAAGGGGTCGATGGATTTGCCGATCAGCTGATCTGTCAAGTTTTAATTTATTTTTTTCGGGCGAAATAAACATCTTTAAGACCCCGGTTTATTCACGTCAGATCTGGTCGGCAGCACATCCGTCGCTGCTGAAAACATTCTGAAATCGCCTGACATATTTTAACCCATAAATGCTTATTTTCCAGAATGTGCCTCATATGGGTGTTTTGAATGCGGAAAAATAGACATCAGCTCTGTATGTTTGCTAAGTCTTTTCAGTATGACTATTTAGCACCTGCTGGGCAACGTCGAATAGCTAAAGTTACGCCCGGACAGCCACATTAGTATAAAACGTATTAGTAATTTCACTCTCACTTTTAAACGAGACATTTCTGCCATTCCATTAGAACATGTTTTTGACGAGACCTACGACCCTCTAAAACATTTACCATGCGTTATGGTACACCCATATAAATATTTATTTAGATTTTAAAATACAGGGAAAAATACGAGCCTACAGCAACAAATATCATGCCCGCTTGAATGCGAGATGCTGAGAAAGCGTCGAACATCCAAGACATAACTAGAATGCCAGTCTGCTCGTAAAGAAGTCCTCTTGTTAGAGGTATTACTCTGTTGCTTCACAGACATAAAAGGCAGCCCGCTTTATAGGCACGGTCCGTGCCTGGGGAGTCGTGAAACTTACAAAGACCTTGGCTAACAGAGAATAGCTTCTACTGCTGTTTCAAATGTGCAATGGTATATATGTGTATATATCCTTGCACATTTGAAACACACATACATATATATATATATATATATATATATATATATACATAAATATATATATATATATATAGTCTCGATTGCATTGGATGTCGACACTTACGCCTGCTATAGCAACTTAAACAGATATTGAAGTTTGTTATGCTGCTCCAGTAAAGTAAATACATCATAAGTGTGACAATTACATTTTTCATAATTCAATTATGTTTATTTTATTCACGCTCTTGGCGCTGCGCACAGTATTTTTTGAAACAAACACTTGAAAACGAATATTCAAGCGTTAATCTCCACACCATAGCTGCATAGCACACCCCATCGTCTTTTGCATGTTGTGTTAAGCAAGTTATTACTCATTGAGTACACGTAATTAATGACTTACTTAGTAAGACGTGGATGCCAAATGAGAAAAATGGCATATTGTCGAACGATGCAACGCTAACAAAATGTAGCAGTCTGTAGTTTTTGCTCAATCATAATTGCATTGATCAACATCGAGTGCATTCGGAACACACACGGATGTTTCAACAGCGCCAGTGTCATCAATTATCAATCAATCAATCAATCAGAAAATTAAATGTTAAGTAGAAGTCGCACGCCTACAACGCTCAGCAATTTTTCGTTGCAGTGTCGCAACGCCGTGGTCACTCCGTTATGCTCACAGCCAACTGAGATTGTACAAAGACCAAAGCACCGAATCTACCCGATACAATTTCGGAGTGAACGTGGCATCAGCGTGGCACTGATATCAGTCAGCGCCGGCGTGGATTGCATGGGCTGTTCGCAATGTGTGGTAGAACATGGCCCGAAAAATAAAATGATGACAACGAACACCAGCTTCTCTTCGGCCACTATTCGTCTTTTTATCTCTTGCGAAACGATTGACGTCGTTGTCGTAACGTTTACCCTGTTGACGGCGCCGGCGGCGAAAAGCTAGTGCGCTCTCTTGCACAAGGGAGCGCAAGCAGACAGACAGGCAGACAGTCGGATAGTAACGGAGCGCCTTCAAACAGCCAATAGCAGCGAGCGGGCTTGGCTGAACACCGATAAAGGACGATGTGTCGCCTGTCGTAAAGACGATGTCGCCTCTTGCTAGCTAGAGCTATTCAGCTCGACAGTCAGTGAGGTCGTCAGTGAGGTGCACGCGTCTTTGCTTCTCTTGCGCGTATCCGATTGCACGTACGCTGCCGGCGTGGGCAGCCTTCGTGGGGTAGCCGGCGGTTCCGCTAGGCTAGTCCACGAATGCCCACGTCTCGAGTTTGCGTAACGCGGCGACAGCATCGGAAAGGGTGCATCAAGGTTCAAGGTGTAAAATGTGGAGAGCCCTGATTTAGAGAAACGTGGTCCATCCCCTTTTCTTGTACGAAGACGTGTGCTTTCGTCCATTGCAGACGACGAAGGGTGTTGGCGTCCCGGCCGTTCGCCCAGTCAGTGAATACAATGGAATCATTCACTCATCTATCGACCCCGCCGACCGGTGTATCAATGTTCGACATCATTTGGCAGCGAGGTTTGCCGACGGAACTGCGTTACATAATTCTTCTGCAATTATGCATGATAGGTATGCTATATGAGTAGATCTCCCTAAGCACATACATCGTCATTAACAGAACAAAAAAAACATCCGCTCAACATATCATAGTGTGGGACAATTGAAACAAAAATGCGGAGCAACTCAAGATCCACTTTATTACGGCCACTTCAATTGTCTAAAACTGCAAAATCAGCTATTAGGCGTCAGGCCAGTAGTACCTCGGAGCTTGACATGTGGTGTTTTCAAATAGCGTGTAAGTCACTTCAGAGATGTAGGAGATCATGAACTACTTGACAGCGAGTTCCACACTAATAAGAGCCAATCGAATAGAGCGTGGCAGCTCGATTTGGCGAGCGGGGGCACTTAGAGCGTAATATAACGGCCCTTCTCGATGACCTTACTCGATTTGGGATAGCCGGATAGCAATCAGAAATCCCTCAACCCCAGCTCTTAATTGTGTCATACGTCACAACGCAGCAGTGACGGCATAGCCGTTAAATGTTTAATGGTCTAGGTGGAAATCCTAGGACAGATTCTCCTGAAGCCCTAAACTATTTAGTACCTGGAAGCGGTATATCAAATACATATAATCTCGAACTAAGATTTGGCTGGAGAAATTGAATGTAATTTGGCTGTTATGTACGGCAGCCATAACAATCAAATTACATTCAATTTCTTGCCGGCCATAATTATAAGATGATAGTAGTCTTGCAAACATTTACAATCAGACGAAAATAATTGAATGTTTTTCTGAACTTTTTAACTTGAAAAGACTTATTTATTATTTAATTTTAGAGATATAGGAAACTGTGATTAACTAACTACACTAGGGCTTGTGAGGAGCGCTACGATTCGAGCTTATCCTCGAGGCAGTCCCTCACTGTGCCCATTAATGCTGCCGCATTACCGCGCTGAACCGCCAGAGATAGCCGCTGAAGTAGAAAGCCAAGAGCTCTTCTCCCCAATCGCCAGTTCGATTCGTTTGCCAATCTTCTGAAGAAGCGACAATGCGTCAGGCCCGGGTTGCCCCCGAGTGCCTTGAATACTAGCGGCACGAAAATGAACTCGTTGGCGAGCTGGGCATATTTGTTGGTCATTAGACGTTCAGCCTTGCGTGCTGCGGAGCCAGCGGCAGATGCGCTGACCCCCAGGATCGAAGGGGCGAGCGCGTCGGTGATCGTCGCATCCCAAACAAGTGCCTTTCCCCTCTCAAAGAGAACGTTTTTTACTGTATTGATAAAGTTATCTATGCTACCAGAACTAACAGACGGACTGATTTGAAATTAGATTGGAGTCTCGTCAGCAAGCGCTATCGTTTTACAGAGGTTGCCGCGTTTATAACATACGTAAACGTCAGCTTAAGCGTACATTTTGGGCTACTATCTGAACATTTGATATATTAAATCTTTGATTGAAAATAGTTGATACTGCATAGCCTGGTTCGCATCTCGCAGTGTATCTAGACATTTAGATGGGAATCAGCCAGGGATTACGAGCGGTTTAACAGCAAAGTTTATTACATCAAATTTAGAAGAAGACCTGAATTCGCATTCTTGCAATTTCAGAGTAGCAAGGTTTCTGTTTAAGATGTAGTCTCCGGGCTACGTCTCTCGCTGCAGTGCTGGGATTAAAACGACGAGTTGGCATTTTGCTCAGTTAAATTAAGCCGTTGTAAGCGCTTGTTTACATCGCCCGCCTCAGTTCCGTGCTGGATACATTGGCCCCCGAGGCGTGCTATGCAAAGGTGACTCGATGTATTGGCGAAGTGGCCTTGCAAACATTGGAAGTTCTACTTGGTTGGACGATTTCATAGTCTGTGGTTACTCCGGGCCGTTTGCAAAATAATGTAGAAAAGGTCTCTTCAATATAGCAATAAATCTTACCCATTTCAGACCGCAGATTGAATGAGGTCGCCACTAGTGTGTGACCAAAGAAGCTGCTTTATCAATGGGTGCCGTTTGTGGTCTTCTCCTGGTGCGTCTTTTAAAGACTCGTTTTGTTGTCTAGTCTGTTTTTTTACGGCTAACTGCTGTTGCATATTGTCAGTATTACGCGTGGTCCGGTGCGCTTACGAGCCGCTTCAGTATAACAACTGGGAAGCTGATCGCTAGACAAAAGTATGAACTCTAGAGACATAACCCTTTACCCCTTGGATTATGTTTTGTTAATTCTAAAGTCTTTTTGATTTCCGCTAGGTTTAACAATAAGCATAAGGTTGCTCCGACCTTATTATGTTTAAAACTCAGACATTATGGTGCATTCTCAACGCATTTAACTGGCCGAAAGTTTCAGGTAAACTAGACTTTTCTAAGTATAGTATACAGTCTAAGTATTTCCTATATGCTACGACTATATTTTAAGTAGACTGCCTTCAGTTTTACCTAATGTAGGTTCGCAGGGTGGATGTGCGTCTCCATACACTTTCCGTCCTCGATCTCGCCAAATACATCATCATTGAGGTCAAAACCCCTGCACAGACTGACCACCTAAATATTTGTGCCGCCCCTATTCCCAGTATTACATAGTATTCCCCTGACCTTCACGTCGTGCTCCATTTTGCAGTTGATGGCATTGCCCGCTGGTGCAGAGAGAACGGCACACTGCTTTCTACATTCAAGTACGTCGTGCTAAAGTGGGGAGAATTCTCACCACAGATAACGTACATTTATCCACAGCTAACCTATGACCTGGTCAATACCAGCCTGAAAGTTGACTAAATTGACAGCAACTCGACGTTACCAGCTAACGCCTTTCTTTTTTGGCTATGAAATCACCGCAGTAATTAAACTCCGATAGACGGCGCTCAAATCGTAGGGGATAGAAGGGCATCATAGGGTACGAGACAACTTGATGTAGATACCGGACTGTCGCCTTATTTGTGTGAATAATAAAATAAATAAAGGTTACCATTTTCATTAGATGACAGTCAGTAAATCCAAGCACATACAAATTGGCCAAATTTAGCATTTAACATTACCGTCGATAATTTTTCTGCTTCTTTGCTACCGTCTGACATTCGAATGTGCAAAGCGTTCGCTCCAGTTTAAAACGGGAGAACAACTGGTTATTTGTAACCAGGGCTTTTCGACTGTGTCTCACGGGTGTTTCCCAGAACGCGTGCCCCCCGAGGACACACAGTTTGTGTCCTGTGCGGATTCTGTGAGCCACAGGAACCCAGGCTGGTAGTGATAAAGGAACGTTTGGCTGTAAACCTGAAAAGAAAGGGTTAGCAGAAGAAAACGGACGGAACACGGACAGCACAGAAAAACAAGAAGGCACGGCTGACGATAGGCGGAGGTGACAGCGCCGCCGAAGAGAACAGCAAGGGCAGCCTCTTCGGTACCCAGCGCAGTGCAACAGCAGCTGGGGTTAACAGCAGCGTTAGCAGTAGTGGTGGCGGCAACAACATTGCCACTATCTTCAAACAAAAAAAAGTGAGTTAATAAATGACAACACGCCAACGGCAAGGGAAACGGCAGCGGCCACAACATCGCCAACGGAAAGTACAGCAGGAGCGAGGAAGTGTATGCTGCTGGGCCAGACAGGTTTAGCGCGCAAAGGGTAGCACGGTTGACGGCCGGAACGTCAGCTGTCAATCTACACGCATGACTCGGCGACAGGAGCATTTCTGTGACGGCGGTACTTAAATTGCGGACCCAGGGGAATAATGTCGTGTTCCGTTGAGTGCTGGGGGTGACGGGCTACTACGCGAAGTGAATTCTGGCCCAAAAGTATACTGTTTCGTCGTTGGGCTGGTAACGCTCTCTATGAGAAAATGGTTATAAAGAGCCTGGTGATCCGGCTCTTTTCTCGCAAATGGCTGAACAGATCTAGAGATGCTAACGCGGAGACTAACAGGTCCCACGGCTGTTCTTTTAAATTGTGAGAGACTATAAGAGAGGCAATAGACCAGTTAGCATGTTTACATCAGTGGACGTTGCACTCTTTACGGAGACTTATCAGCGAGAGAAACTGCATAACAATAATATGCAAGGGTTTCACCAGCTGGCAGTTCTACCTGCTCAGCGACAAACAGGTAACGAGTCACCTGACCGGACGTCTATATTACTGCGAGACGGTGCGCCTGGCTTCAGTGATTGAGCGCTCGCTCACATTGGAGCAGGATTCTATGAGTCTGCTCCTTGAAGTGAAGAAGTAAGTCAAGGTCCTGCGCTCGTTTCCGAGGGGAAAGAGTGCGGGGCCAAACCAGGTGTACTATGAGCACGCTTGTGTAGTCTGAGCGACGCTTTGCAAACCGTCTTTGTGATTTGTTCAACAAGATTATCAAGAGGAGACAAATGCCAGAAAGCTGGCATATCGCCAGGCTGGCTTTCCCTGCTATCTAAGAGAAACATGGTGTTGGTAGACGAGACCCAAACATGCACCGCGGTATAGTGTCTAAACGAACGCTAACAAAAGTCTTGTGCAAGTTGGTTCTTAAACGGATTGAGTACGTAGTCGACCAGACACTTCCGCCAAAGCAATTCGGCTTCCAGAGGGTCGAGGAGGGCGTGATGCAATTTATGCTGCGCCTGGCTAAATTTGTAGCGGCGGTGGCTTAGGCGGATAAAGCAACGTTGAAAACGGGGCGTTGCCATGGCAACCATGCTTAGCAAAGCAATGGCAAGTTCGAGCCCCGGCCTTGCCATTTGTATTTGTTGGACGTGATTGTCATTACCCTGCTGCTATATACCTCTGCTGGAGAAGGCCTATATAAATCCAGTACGAGAACGCGATGACGATCGATGAATTTAGACGACATCATGCCACAGGCAACTTAGCCCATGACGAGCGTTTGTTAAAGCGTAAAAAAATGTGTGGAGAGAGTGCTGTTTTGGCATACGGCACGCTTTTTTTTATGAGTTTCTGGAAGGCAGTGGCGACCAAAGGGCTATTGTACAGAACAGGATTGTACACTGTCGTACACTGTACACTTCGTGCACTGTCTCGTAGTTCGTCTTTGTCATTCGATTATTAGTTTGTTCAGGCGGGTAGTTCTACCTAAGAAAGACGCTGCTGAGAACCAAATCCTATATAGGAGTCAACACTTAAGTTTTTTGTCTGGTAAATCGTCCAAATAATGTTCGTGGGGTTTTGTTTGTAAACTGTCACGTTAATATAGTAGACTCTGCCGGCCTTCGAAATCCAGAAACCGTATTGAGGACGAACGTGTTCTACAAAGCTATATAACGTTTAAAGAAAAGTTTGCTCCTTGAGCAGCTATGTTGGAGGGCAATTCAATGGGCATGTTAGGGGAAACGTGCCGTGATTGCGCGCTGTCATATTTCTGTGAGATTTTACCATCTTCGGAGACCAGGCGTCACTCCGCTAGGCCTGTAGGGACGACTTTTGTTGGACACCTTGTTTTTAACCCTCTTAGCACTGTTGTTCTAGCAAAATAAAGGTCGTTGTTTCTGTCCCTATAGAAGCCTTTGTTTTTGTATTGTTATTCGTCCCGGGAATTTTTTGTCCTGGACAGTTAAATGCCTGCCTTGAGGAACCCTGCTCCTGACGTAGGTGTATGAAGAGATATCCGACATGCTTTTTCCATGTCGGACAGTTTGTTAAGGTCAGTGGCGGCTTTGGGGAGGAAGGCCTATTACGGGTATGTTTTACTTGAGCGCCAGATAAGCGTATATGGCAGGCGTAGCGCAACAAAACGCGAAATGTAGCTAGCCCGACATTGCCCGTATTTTGCGTATTTTAGTGTTTGTCATTGTTGTTAGTGGTTGTCAAGTTAGTGTTGCATGCTTTCTGATATAACTACTATTTTTATTACTACAACTACCCCCTAATTCTAACACATTTCTAACCAACCAACGGGTCGGTCGGGCTTGCCCTTCCTTAGTGTGCGTGTGTGTTTAAGCGCCCAGATTTCACCTATATGGAACTTGTCAAGCAATTTGCTTCAGGGTCCAGTGGGCTTCACATGTTCTCTTTAATGCTTTGTTTTGTGGAATCTATCTGGTTTTGTTCGGAAATGTTGCACTTGTATAAGTAGGTTTCTTCAAGGCAACAAAACGTGGGGCGTGGCGTGGAGTTACCACGCACCGGTGCGTGCCACTGAACTGCGTGTCGTACATAAACTGCTGAAAGGAAGCAACCAAATATGCACGTCTTATTCGTTCAGTCATTATCTTTTACCCGGTTGCATCGCCTTGACCAGGTAGCCGAACATCCGCCAGGAATGTACACATCAGGATGGATCAAGCGCAACAGAAGTGTCTTTCTGAATAATTACTTTTAACTAAGGAACAGAAAAAGGCACATGAATATATGTGGCCACTACGTGTAGTTTACGTTACATTACCTCGCAAAACGTCAACGCGAGCGCTCACAGAGAGAGCCCATAACGAGACGCCAAGCGAGGGCTAGGCCCAATTGCCACTGCAGTTAGTTTCTAATAAGTGACTTTAGCTTTGTTTTATTAATTCGGACTCAGCCAATAGATTATAATCATCGACAGAATACTGAGTGGTCGCGGTAGTCTGTCGGACTACCTGCAGGGCTGCAGGAATGCAGGTCTCCCTCCACTGCACTGCATCGTTCAGCGGTAGAGTGCCGCAATGTTTTTAAACTACACGAGAGAAACATCTTCGTTGAAGCCATCACGGTGTTGGGCTCCCGGACGGCGGACCCGGCGCCGGCGGCTCGGGCGTTACCCTCAGGCTTAAGTGTTGGCTGAAATCATACGTAGTGTTACTCGTTATTTACGTATTTGAGGAGACTGGCGGGGCGTGAACGTACGTAACAGAGCATAAAACACAAACACATATTTATAGTCGCATCCAGGGTTGCGTAATAGAGCTTCATCAGTAACGTGAATATTTGAACTCGTTTCAATTAGGGCTCTGGCTGCAAACAAGCAACTAAAAAAAAAGTGGTTCTAACATAATACTAATAGAATACATGTTCGCCAGAAAACATTCTCTAATAGAATACATGCTCGCTAGAAAACATTCTCTAATAGAATACATGTTCGCTAGAAAACATTCTCTAATAGAAGAGATGTTCGCTACATAAACAGGAAGAAAACCGAGATGAGATATGAAGCTATCTAGGTTTTCGGGGTGGCCCTCAGCCAAGATTTAACGCCCACGGAACTATTTTTCACATTGCTTCATAGACAGATTCCCATAAAGACAAATGTGCAACGGTGGGGCTCGAACCCGCGCACATATGTGTCTCCTTCGGTCGCGAGGCGCAGACGGAATGCACCACGCCACCGGGCGGGCTCGACATATGAAGCTATCTACCCTGTCTCAAATGTGTTTTTACTGCAAAGCTGTCATCAGCCATGGGCGCTCTGGCAATGAGAGAAAAAAAATGTGTGTTTGTCTAAGCGCCCAGATTTCACCTATATGGAACTAGGTGCACTAGAGCTGCTAGAACGCAACTTCTAAGTTGCGTTTCGACGGGTGGGTAGATTTATCAGCGCAGATTCACGCGCTGCATTTTCGTTGTCACTAACTCGCAGTAGACACCCGCTGAACACCGCGAAATGTTGAGGCACGTATTGGGACGTAGAGTACAGCCGTTAGATGAAGAAGAAAGACCCTTTTTTAGACAAAAACCGTCTCTGGGCAGTCTACTTTTACTGGTATCCGATCACTAATAGCCCTTACCTGGCAACGTGACTTTTCTTCCCCTCACCAACCCCCACGGTTAGGGGGGGGGGGAGGGAAGTCGCGTTGGCTATATAACTACTGTTTGTTTTTCGTTAAGCTTGAAACCATACAGTCTAGTAGGTAATGGTTTAAGGGAGTAGAAGTCCTCACGCACGGTTCTTGTAAACCTTGACTATCAGGAGTGTGAAAGCTATGTTAAACCTTGACTAGCAGAGAATGTGAAAATTATGTTTGTTGCCTTGTCAACAGTTTGGAAGCTAATCATAAAGATAACAATAATCATACAATATATAATACTTTCTTGAAAAATACTGAGATACAAAAGAAACAAGTTGTTGGCAGAACCTTATGCCATCTTCGAAAATGAATTCACCTGGAAACCTAGATGTTACAGAGTATGCTTGCAGAGTTTACTACACTACGAACAGCTCTTCCTTTTTCAGTGATCAGTAGCCTAGACACACTGGATACGAATAGCTCCTACTTTTCCAGTAAGTCGGTCAGTAGCATATAGGAAACACTGGGAGCCTCTGACGAATTTGTCCCCTAACGGTCGCTGTATATGTTAAGGTCTATACGCAGATTTGGGGCGAGCTATTATAAAATGCCTAAGTTATGTTAAACAGTACAGATATTGAATATCTATTATCTCGTGTTTTGCAGCACGGTTACACAATCATCAGGGGTGTTTTGTAGGTGCACGGGGCGCTCTGGCCGGCAAGCGTGACAGATGCTACACGCTGCAGCATGTCCAGCAGTTCCGTCAATAACTAAACTAGCAAAAACTAGCAAGATGTTCCGTCAATAACTAAACTAGCAAGATAAGAGAATATCCAGTGTGATGTGAAGGAAGCAATTGTTTTGTCTGTGCATGTCTATAATTTACCCAACTTAATAAACCATCATAATATTGAATATATCTATATTGTCACGGTGGCGGGTGGCGTGCAAAAGGTTGATCTATTAATTGATTAAATCTAGCTGAAAACAAAAAAATGATTTAAAAACGGGGCAGCAAGTCGCCCAGTTAGCATTTCACTGGTCAACAATTCATGATGCATTGCATGCGTTATTGCTTATCGCGCTAGTGTTGTAAGAAGCCGCAGGTAGAGCGACGGCGTTAGCGGCTGCTGCAGGACTTCGCAACCTTGTTGCACAAAACTTAGACTCAACGTGCTGCAACTCACAGAATCGTCTCGATGTTTCAGAAAGGCACGATGGGCTGGTTAACAGTGCTGCTTAGGGCGCCTAGCGAGGGCGTGAAATGGAAACTGGCCAGCATAACGAGACCATTGAGCAGAACAGTACAATATGCAACGGCCGACCACACGATGGACTCATAGCAACATTTTTTAAGTATTGAGCTTCATGTGCACGTATGTTTTTTTTTGCACCAACTGGCGTTTCAAACATTTAGGCCGTACGCACAAGCCTCTTTGAGAAGTAAGCCAGGTGTGCCGTAAGCATAGCAATATCGGGCTAGAACTAAAAAAAATTTGAGGAGGTTGGTTTTAATTCTAGACCATCCCCCGTCTCATGCGGGCTTGGAACCGTCCGTGAAGTATCTTCTCAATGCACCGAGGGTCGGACATGTTGAGATATTTAGGGTTTCTCCAACAGTTCTTGTGGCAGCATGGCCGATCGAACCGGCGACACTCCGGTAGATTATAACCATGACTAGCGCACTAGTCTCCTAGACCACGCCGCCACGTTGCAATAAACGGACTAAACGCTATCAACTAAACTGCCTCTTAGAGCGTCCTGCTATTTGAAGACCCATTAAAAGATACTTGCTCAAGCAAAGCAACTAACTTTCAGCTGTTGTGCGCGCTATCGTAAAAGTCCTAAACATAAAGCCTAGTGTGTGCGTATGATCATCATAATAACATCATGAGGTGGCCGCAAGATTCTACACGCCATTTGAGCAAAGCTATTTGCAGATGCTAGTTGAGCTAGGCAATTTGCAAGTGTAATACGCAAGTCGAAGTAGTAGAATAAGTTAGTCAAACGCATGCACTTACTATTAAAAAAAATACCTTTCGGAGTGACCTCCTCCAGCCAAGGTTAAACGTCTACAAGACTGCTCTTTGCTTGGCTTCATAGACGGATCCCCATAAATACAAATTACTTCCATGCCTCCTCCTGAGGCATGCACTTACTACTACTACTAAAAGTAAAGTTTTCGGACTGACACTTAGCCAAGATTTGTAAGATGTAATCTCAGAAATACAAATGTGCAACGGTGGGGATCGAATCCGTGCAGACAACGTGTCTCCTCCGTCGAGCCCGGTGGCGTGGTGGGTGTATTTGGCCTGCGCCTCGCGACCGGAGACGACACACAGGTGCAGCGCGGGTTCGAGCCCCACCGTTGCCCCACATTTGTATTTACGAGGCATGTCCGTCTGAAGCAATGCGCAAAGCAGTCCCATGGACGTTAAATCTTGGCTGAAAGTCAGCCCCGAAAGGATTTTGCTTTTAAGTAGTGCGTCTCCTCCGGCCGCAAGGCGCACGCGAATGCACGCACCACGCCACCGGGCTCGACACCGACAGAAAACGCATGCACCTACTACCAACTTCGTGCCAGTTTCCAAGGAAGCTTGTCTGTGTGAACAGGTAGGCGCAGGCCGCGGCCGCAATGATAATAATGGCAAGAAAGAAAGTATAACAGCATCGCTTCTTGTGCAGCACCGCTTTAGGGCCTGCTCCGTGGGATCGAGGCAGTGTCGAACTACTGCTGTTACGCTCTTCTTTTCTTTATCCGCGACGTGACGACGGAGGTTTAGCGTGGACTGGCGGAGGCGGGGGCGGAGGAGGTGGAGGCGGGGGGGGCGGCGGAGGGGCGGAGGCGGCGGAGGAGGTGGAGGCGGCGGAGGTGGTGGAGCGTAGGTCGGCATTGGAGGCGGGGGTGGCGGAGGTGGGGCGTAGGTCGGCACTGGGGGGGGAGGAGGAGGAGGCGGGGCGGTGGTGGCGGCGGCGGCGCCGGGGGCGGCGGCTGGCTTCGACGACGCGATGAAGGCGGCTTGCTGCCGCGGCGCGACGAGCGCGGCTTGCTTTCGCGGCGCGACGAGCGCGGTTTGCTGCCGCGACGCGACGAGCGCGGCTTGCTTCCGTGGCGCGACGAGCGTGGCTTGCTTCCGCGACGCGACTTGCTGTCGCGACGCGAAGAACGCGGTTTGCTTCCGCGACGCGACGAACGCGACTGGCTGTCGCGACGCGACTTGCTGTCGCGACGCGACTTGCTGTCGCGACGCGACGAACGCGGTTTGCTTCCGCGACGCGACGAAGGCGGTTTGCTTCGGCGACGCGACGGTTTGCTCGTCGGCTTCCTGGACAGACTCGGGCGGCCTCACCGCCTAGGGCCGCATCGTCGCCTTCGGCACCCGGCAGCGCCGCCTGCTCGGGCCCGCGTTGCGCTGCGGCGGCCACGTCCGGGGCGGAGCAGCCACTACCACTTGGCTGCCGAACGGCATCGCTTCGAGCGCTGGCGGTTCCTGCGATGGCACAAAATCTTGTCGGCCGCGCGCCTGCCGTGCAGCGGCGTCGCTTTCGTAGAACGATGCGCGCTCGTCGCCGGCGACTCTTCCTCCGATTCATCGAAGCGTGACTCTTCCTCGTACGTCGATGTGAAGTCCTCTTCTTCGCCCTCCTCCCATGGCTCGACGTCGTAGCTGACTCGCCTATCTCGTCGACGTCTCGGCTCTCTTTCCGGCAGATCGGTTTCGACTTCCGAAACGACCTCGCTCATCTCCATGTACGAGGATTCTTCGTCACGAGCCGGGACTCATAGCGGACACGTCGAGTGCCCCTTGCCGTCGTGCCCTCGGTATTTTGTCGTCAATCCATGAGACGGCACTGCGTGACGCCGAAAACTGCCTACCTGTCGCCCGATTCGTCGAGGCGTCTCGCTCAGTGAGTTCGGATCGATCGGTGATCTCATCGCGGCCAGCCCTACGCGACCTGCGTTTGCCTCTAGAAATTGGGTCGAGCCGTTTGGCGTCAGCAGAACTGACTTCGTTGTCGGCCATCGTTGACCCAGTTCTCTAGTGAAGTACTGACTGACGTGTATATATTGAAAGCACCCAAGCGTTAAAGACAGCCAAGCTTCTAACCGCAGCTAGCTAAATGCAGCTTAAAATGCCAACCGCCTATTTGCAAACTGTAGAACGGCACCAGCGTCCACACTCCCTATACGCTGTGTGTACTCGTACATCTTACAGCCTTTGTGATAGTACTGCAGCAAAATCGTCGAGTACAATACACAGAGATAATTGTTTTAGTTTCATCATCGTTTTTTCCCGATTTACAGAGCAGATCTTTCAGAGGACTTCCAACATTTTTTCTGTTTCGTCGAACACTCCGAGTGAAGTGCTGCCGTGAGCTACGTGAGCAACGCCACGATGGCCTTGCCTTATTCGAGGAGTCACGCGTACCAACCGTGGCCAACGTGCACGACCGAACATAACGCCAGTACTTGTTACGTGCCAGATTCGGCACCAGGTAGCGGCGTACCAGAATGAACTGCCGACGTCGACCAAAATATTCTCTCTCTTACTCGAATATCGCCGTCGTCGCACACGCTACAAATGATACTCAAACGCATAGGCATATTGTAGGCATACGGGATGGCGTCCGATCGGCGATAAATGAATGAGCAGGTTTAAACCAATCGTAGAACTGCAGCTGCTACGCCCAAGTGAAAACCAAACCGTTTAACATGCAATTACTCCAACGGGCCCGCGAGTCCAATAGGCAGCCATGGACGTGGCCATACGATATACCGTTACCGTATACCGC
>QVRM01000606.1:40000-62805 GCA_003439945.1 Dermanyssus gallinae | reverse complement strand
ACGTGTCCGCTTCGTCTAGGCTAGGCCGAGACCACTTCAGAAGAGTGCCACGAACGGATGCCGCGTTTCCACGTTGTACGTCAAGATCCAGACGTTGTTTAAAGAAGGACGACGATCTGCTATCACCGGTTGACATATTTAACATAGTGCCGACTTTGTGAATTAGCTGTCTGGTCCGAACACCAGGAGCACCCAAGGTCTCAAACGCGAGAGGCCAGAATTCGTGGGGATACCCAATTGATGAGTATTTTCTTAGCTTGTTGGTCTCCGCAAGATGGGCTGCATAACCAGCTTCGGATGCGCCGCCACCGACCATAGAAGGTGCTAGGGAGTCGGTAACGGTTGCGTCCCAAACCAGCATTTTGCCTCGCTCGAAGGGTGTAAGTGTCATCCCATCTGGACGCCTGCCGTCCTCCGCACAGAGGCCCGTGGGTTCAGGGATGCACGGACGACCGCATGACCTAAGGGCTCTGCTGAAGGTATCATTGATAGCGGCATGTCTAGAGCGTCGGCCTGCGCTGATGATACACGACAGGCCGTGATGTCCCAGTTTGTCGACGGGGTGACCACATTGACACCGATGCGGGCTAACTAGGTCTGTCCCTAGTCGTAGGCCTACTGCTATGCGAATCGTCTCGTCATCGAGAAGGGTACCTATGGGTGCACTGGGGAGTGCGTGTAACCAGGCGCCTGAATCCTTGGCGGACACGGCGTTTAGGCGGGCTCTGGTCGTGTCGTCGGCAGCCTCATTAAAGAGACGTCGTTGTACCTCAGCGTGCAAAGGGGCGCTCCAGTCACGTTGGGATAGTACGTTGTCAGGTTTGCCTCCGCAGCGGGCCTCAAGATTCTCCTGAAGCTGGGCTAAGCGGCTTCTAAACTGGCCGACTCCTGGTGTATCTAAAAGGGGGATTGCCCTGTTTTCTGCGCTTAGCATTGATGAGACTATGGCAGGACCGGCCAGGGTCTCCAAATTCGGAACCCCGAGGCCCCCTTTAGAGACGGGCAGTAATGCCTGTTGCCGTGCGCTAGATGGTAGAGATGTGTTTAGCAGGGCCTCGAGGGTAGACAGTGTCGATTCGTTGAGCGCTTGCAAGTCTTCGGCCCGGTTAGATAGGTCAGCTCCTCGAAGAAGATGGATAAGTCTTAAGGAAGAGAAAGAAGACCTGAGTAAGAAGAGTCCCCGATGAGCTCCTAGAAGAGGAAGGCGAGCGGCGGCATTCTCCAGCTTTAATCTCCAACGCTTGATTGCTGCTGTAAGCCCTTCGGGACGAAGTGGCACCCCTAGTAGCTCCAGATCGTCCTTGGCGGTCACCTTGCAGCCGGGGAGGAGGTCTTGGAGTAACTGTATATCAGGTGAAGCCTCATGGGTAGAGCCAAGGATGCACACTTCGCATTTGGCAGGATTTAACTCCAACCCAGATGTTACACCGAAGTCAAGGACCCGTCGGATGTCCTCGGCTACCGTATGAACGTTTCCTCCTAATAGGCCATCGTCAAGGTACCAGAGGTTCAGTGGGCTCTTGAAGGAGTCTACTAGGTCCTTGATACCCAGACAAAACAGGGGTGGTGCTAAGGGGTCTCCCTGCTGCAGTCCGGTGGCGGACGAAATCACATGCTCAGGCAAAACTAGGTGGGAAGGATGCCGGTATGCCAGCCCGACGTGGTGTAATAGATGAGGGGCGTAGGATGCAACGGCCTTCATCAGGTGATCGCGTCTCATACTGTTAAAAGCGTTT
Organism: Dermanyssus gallinae; assembly: GCA_003439945.1. Taxonomy (NCBI): domain Eukaryota; kingdom Metazoa; phylum Arthropoda; class Arachnida; order Mesostigmata; family Dermanyssidae; genus Dermanyssus; species Dermanyssus gallinae. Next base: position 61,069 of record QVRM01000606.1, on the reverse strand, counting down.
CTAAAATCAAGCTTTACAAGAACTCCTGGAGGTTCGCGCGAATCGAGAAAGGCACGAGTTGCGTGAATGGCTACCTCGGTACCACCTGGCGTCGCAAATCCCAACTGATGTGCACCAGTTGCGTGAGAAATAACGGCTTTGTTGTGCTTGCATCCGATTTTCGCGGCGAGCCTGCGTAGTGTAGACGAACACGCAATTGGACGTACCGATCCGTCCTTTTTCATAAGAGCAAATAGTCTTGCGCCAAATATTAACGGTTGGAGGCAAGAAGGGGGGTTGCCCCAAAGTAGAATGTCTACAACCTTTGCCAATGCGGAAAGCAAATTAGCGGCGACGTCTTCGAGGGACGGGGAAAGAAGGTCCATTAACAACCGCGGCCTCATGAAGTCTAGCCCTGCGGCGGAGCTCTTGGAGAAGCTCTTAATAGCCACCTGAATATCCTCCTTTGATGTGACATAGGGCATAGGGGTTCTGATCAATGTCGGCCATTCTAGGTTCTCGGGAGGCAATGGGTGTTGCTCTTGCAAGGCCTCTATACGGTCAATGCCGGGCGTTATCGTATCTGTAGACGCGATAAGTCTGGCGGCGCCAGAAACATCTCCTTCGGATAGTTTAATAATGGACTGGCGCACGGTATCATTCCGGAATGGTTTGGGAGCCGATACGCGAGAATGGGGAGTGGCAATCACGTCTGACAGGCGCATATCTCGGGAGAAATCGCGAAGATTGTTGCGTATTATGACTGAGAGGGATGATGCGTCGTTGCGGGCGCGGGGGAGTCGAAGGACGACGGGAGCAAAAGAGAAAAGGCTATACCATGCTTCGACGTCGTTATCAGATGAAACTGCTGTGAGTACACGGGTAAGAGCTTCAGCCACTTGTCTCCTGACTGATTTTGGTACGATACGAATCAGCCTAGTTCGCCCCATAACAGCTTGAATATCCTCCAAGATTTGTGTCGGTTGCAAACGGGGGGGCTCAGAGGTTGGGGAGGTAGTGTCAGTGGCGGTCGAGTGTTTAGCTGATATATGTCTTGTTAGGCCACGCCGCGTGTACCGACCGTCGCATAGTGGGCATTTAATAGTAGATGGAGTAGCGCGTGACGCTTCTCCGCCTTGAGCTGAGTGATTATAGTCATTCATGGTTGTACGATTCGTCGTAGGTTGTCCACTAACGGTAGCAGCTGTAACAGCGGCTCCAAAAGCTCTAATAAAGCCTTGAATTTGGCCGATATCTCTGGGCTTAACCCCGTAAGAATTTGGGACAGTCCGATAGAGGTGCTTTTGGAGCACGGCACAGCCGGAGTCGCCTTACGTGTACGCCTGACGGGTGTTTTGATGCGACGTTGTCTTAAAACAGGCGACCTGCGGCGTGACCGCGCTGACGATCTTCCGCCTTTTTTGGTGGGGATTGATATGGGCGCCGGGAGTAGCAGCTGTGGTGTAGGGTCATTGTGTGACTGAGATATTCCGCGGACGACGCTAGCGTAAGAAGGTTGTTTTGGAATCTGAGATGTGCTGTCTGCAGGCAGGGCTGATGTGGGAGACACATCGGTGATCTCGGCCGCCGGGTGCAGCACCTTCACCTGTTGCAGTGTGCGGGCTTCCAGTATAATTCGGTTTCTTTCCCGAAGGTAAGCCAAGCGAGGGCAGGCAGACGAGCCCGCCGCGTGGGCACCACGACAATTCACACATCTCGCCGAATTTGGGCAGCTTGCTGCTAGGTGTCCGGAGGTGCCGCACTTCTTGCATACTTGGGGCATTGTGCACCTGTCGGCGAAGTGCCCCGGCCTCAGACATTTGTGACATAACTTGGGTTGGTCTGGCTCAAGAACTACTTGATGAGTTTGATATCCAAGAAATATGGATGGCGGAGGTTGGCGCGTAAAGGAAAGAATCACTTTACTGAGCATAACTCTCGCCCCGTTTCGCATGTAAGACAATCGTTTTACGTGATTGACTCCATGTGGTTCCAGCTCGCGTTGTATCTCTTCTTCGGTGATCGACACTGGAACTCCGTGTATCCTGGCTTTAAATATCGATATGGATGGGCTGTGTGTGACCACTGGTAAGTTCCCTAGAGTTGAAATCGAAAGCACCCGGCATGCGTCTTCGATTCGCGAGAGCCACACGATAATGGACTTCCTGTCGCCGGATATTCTGCATCCGGGAGCCACGTCGTATATGTGTTTATACGTCGATAATAGCGAGCCTTCAGGAAACTCTGCTGAGGCTTCGCCTTCGCCTGGCTCTCTTCGAATAATCACCTTGAAAGTTCCTAGTTCACCAGACGATATACTCTCCTTTAGTTTAGCTAGGCTTTTCTGCTCGCGGGACGCAGTTAGTTTTTCTCTGCGAGTTACCACGCGAGTAAACCCGTCGTCATTTGTCTCGACGGCCTTGTCGTCTTCAGCGCTCGTAGAGAGTGAAGATAACTTTTTGCGCTTAGAGCCTATGACGCGCTCTTCTACCGTGACGCTCCCAACGCATGAACCAGACGCGGGGTTGTTCGGTAAGGATAAGCTCGGCTCACCAGATACATCCGTCGTCGGCGTATCGTGGGTGTTTGCCGTGATCTCCTTCGGGGCATCGGTCTGATCAGCACACGTACTGGCGTCGGCCGAGCCTTGCCGTAATCTGGATATATCCAGGGTGGCCGGCGGGGCAGTACTACCCCTGCTGGGCGGCATCGTGATTTTTGTAAGCAATCGATATGTTTTACGTTGATAATTTCAACTAGGTAAAACGTAAAATGCAATCAATTTAATTAAAACGATCTAAAAATTAATTAAAATCCGGCGACACGCGCGCGTCTTGAACCCGGGAACTTTGAGTGCGAGGCGGCGCCCTCCCGTCTCGTCTACACGGTCACCTGCCTATACGTTGGTCTCTCGCGATAGGAGACCCCGAAGCGGCGCCAAACGTAAACAAACGCCTGTTGTTATGACGGTGTCAATCGAACACGATCGCCTGTCAGGCTGAGTGGAGTTGAAACCCCAGCAGCACTACTTAGTACACTTTGGAGTGGGCTACACACCCCTTCCGACACCTTTTAGTCTGTCCAGTCACTGTGTTAGTTTTCTTTACGGTTGTCACTGTTGAACAGGGTAAACGGGTCAAATTAGCGGGAGCAAATTTTGAACACGTCTACTCTCTGCCAATTCGAACGCGAGAAAAACATACATACATATATAAATAAACAAATATGTTTCACTCTGTAGGAACTTTGTCTGCTCTGATGTTACGCCGCCCAGCGCTCATCCTTGTGCAAAGAAGAAGGGTAGACCGAGAGAGAGAGAGAGGGAGGCTGGCTGGAGATCGCTTGACGTATTAAAGAGAAGTGACACAGCAGTTTAAATCAAATACGTCGTCACTTTTATGGTGCACGATCGATTACTGCATCAAGAAAATTCGCACAGACACCCCATCGCAGAACGACACACGTAGTAGTAAGTAGTAAGGTTAGAGCGATGCATTGATACGCGTAAGTAAGTAGATTTAGATATATATAAGGCAATGGCAATCGGACGTGAACTAATTATAGTCCTGTAGCGATAGCCGTAGCAAGAGTTTGAGCTTGCTTCTGGAGCTGCTTTCAGTGGTGAGTCACTGCCAGAAGGAGACGAGCAAGGCTACTCGCCAGTCCCAGTGACTGATCACAACTGGAACTACGACATCTTCATCGTCATCGTTAACCTGTTGTTGTTGTTGCTGTCGTTGTTGTTGTTGTGGTTGTTGTTGTTGTTATTGGTGTCGTTGTTGTTGTTGTTGCTACTGTTGTTGTGTTGTCGTTGTTGTTGTTGTTGTTGTTGTTGCTGTTGTTGTTGTTGTTGTTTTTGTTGTTGTTGCTGTTGTTGCTGTTGTTATTGTTGTTGTTGTTGTTGTTACCACCGTCGTACTATTGTTATTGTTGTTGTTTTTGCCGTTATTTCGTTGCCGCTGTTATCATGTCATGATCTTGACCGCCGTGGTCGTTGTCGTCGCGTATCGTGTATTGTCGTCGCCGTTGCCGCAGTTCAGCAGCTCGAACAAGTCGACATGGTGACGCGCGACAATCAAACAGGGCCACAACCGAGCGGCAGCGATTGCGGCGACAACGACGACGACGACACAGCACACAGCCGAAAGACGAATGCCGAGACCATGACAATGGTTGTTGTTGCTGTTGATGCTGCTGCTGCTGCTGCTGCTGCCGCCGTCGCTGCTGTTACTCCGTTCATCGTCGCGACCTCGCGCGTCGAGTCCGCGCTTGGCGAGGTTCGATTGGTGCTTTCTGTTCGCCGCAGTTGTGGTCGCGAGTCGCCGCTACAGTTCGTGCTCGAATTACTGCAGCAGCAGCAGCAGCAGTTGGTGCTGCTGATTCGGCAAAGCCGCTGCCGCAGGCGAACCAAATAAATATTCGAATGCCATGCGAAGCATGCCAGAACAACCAACGAGGCAACCGGCGCGACCGCGTGCGCTGGCCGCGATCAGCACCGACATTCACGACAGCAACAATAGCAGTAACAACAAACAATAGCAGCAACATTAGCAACAACAACAACATTAGCAAAAACATTAGCAATAACAACAGGTGCAGCAGCATAGCAGCAATAACCATAATAACAGAAACAGCACAGGAGCAACAACAATAACAACAGCAATACCCTTGTTTTTACAAGACAACAACTACTACAACAACTATTGCTACTGTAAGTACTTGTACTGCTGGCCAGTACCCGGCTACTAAACTGCAAAAATAAATCTCTGGGCCGTTTGGCTCATCATAGTCAGGCATACATTTTGTTAATTCATTCTAGGCAGACTTGCGTGTACGGTGCTACGCGGTCACCAACATTTGCTGATGGCTAACTACCAGGCATATCTTTACGAAGCAGGATTGCATGCGATCCATCAATCGTAAATAATAAAAATTCAATAAACTCTAAACTGTTTTACTATTTAAATACGTCCCATATATATATATATATATATATATATATATAACACTTCACAATAAAAACGTAACATCACTCATCTCTTTTCACCTTAGGCACTTTTTGTACCCACAATAGTAGTGTCATATAAAACATGAATTCACACAATTGAAGGGCAATTAAATTAGCTTTAAAGTACGAGAAGAATGGTGATGCAATACGTCCCATTCCCAATCCTCTAAAATAGAGAACTAGATGACGTGAAATGCTCGGATACGCGATCTCGGTTTTGTCCCTGCCGCTCTATTCGTAGTGGTGTCTCATATCAAACAAATAACCGAATATGTAGTAAAAATGCCTCTTGTCAGTCAGCCAGTGCATTGCAGTCAAGTGAACTAGCCAACAGCGAGTTCTGAGAGATGGATACTACTCCAGAGAGCTATACCGAAAATTCCGTAACTCGTGAGCTTAATACGAGCTAACCCACTGTTTCCAAGGTCAAACTGCGGCATCAATTCGTCGGGTTAGCGACTTCTCTGTCTCGACCTCAGCGAGACAGAGGGTTCAGGAGTGTTGTACCCCGATTTTTGAGACAGGCGTGAGCTACAACTAATCGAAGTGGCTGCTTCCTTCATAGCTGTTACGTATCAGAATCGCAATGTTTGGTATCTCCGTTGCCTTCGTTTGTTTAGCCGCACATCGATTCTGCTTCCATGTCGGCCATGTATTTGTGTTACCGCTTTTAATTTCTGTAGTAGTATATATATATATATATATACTTTAACAATCAAGTGGAATATATCGTTTTATGGAATACAGCAACTAAATTAGCGCACTGATCCGCAAATTAATAAAAGGCGCAACTCAAATAATGAGAAATTAATATCAATTTTCAAAATAATAAATACCTAGTGCCAATAGCGATAATTATTATAACATTGAAATATAATAATGGAATACAGATGTTATAAACACAGTTTCAAATATATATATATATATATATATATATATATATTTGAAACTGTGTTTATAACATTGAAATATAATAATGGAATACAGATGTTATAAACACAGTTTCAAATATATATATATATATATATATATATATATATATATATATATATAATTCGTATAATAATTAGTAATCATCTAATTATATATATCTAATTCTTCATTAGTATCGCCAATGGCGCGCCGCTGTTCACGATCTTCGTGCGAGGTGTTGGCCGAGCAAAGGCAGATGATCACACACGGGTGATGTATGCAACAATTAGTTAGAGATAGGTAAAAAAAAATGAAAGAGAGCAAGAACCCGGGAGCAAGGGAGAGGAAGATACAGAGGCGAGCATACGCAGGTAGAACAGCAGCGTCTATCGGTTGAGCTCGTTTATTCGTCTGCCGGCCGGTGTATCGGAATCGGTGTCAACTTCAAAGACTGATTCAACATTTGTCAACTAAAGCAGAGGGGAGTCGTAGACGGGTGGCGTATGCAAGCCGCCCCTGCCGCCGCCCCCGCCGCTGCCCCTGCCGTTAGCCATGATAGCACTGCGAAGACAGATTCGTACGGCGTATATATACGCAGCCAGCCAGCCAGGCAACGGATACGCACGTTACCAGAGGCACGGTGCAACGGCATCCTAATCGTCGTTGCAATACGAGTACGAAGCATGGCCAACTAGCGAAGCAGCGGCAAGGTAACCGGTTAAGAGAGCACACGGCCCTCGGTGAACGCACTTGTCTTGTGACGTTTGTGTATGCCACCGTAAAACGTACATATATATATATATATATATATATATATATATATATATATATATATATAGCAAGACCCATTGGTAACTAAAGTAAAAACAAACTCAATCAACTGCAATATACCTTATATGTATTAATTGCGCGATGCACTATATATCACTCTATAGCTCTGCACATTTGATACAGCGGTATTCTATTCTTCTTCATTTGAAACAGTCTGGAGATTAAGAGGCCATTTACGTATCGAATGACCACAGAGTTGCTCAGAGTCTAGAATGATGGACGAGCAGATGGAGGAGAAGAATGAGCATCCCTTTATCGGTTAGCAAAGATTTACTTTAATCTGTCTGATTGGCTGATTTATTTTATTTGCTTGACAAGCACGTGAACACAAATCACACTTTTATACCAGAAGCGCATACCTATACTGCACTTTTGCGTTCTTCTCGTTTATGGGTAGAGCGGCTTGCATCTTGTCCCGTTTTGTTTATACTCCCACTGCATTTTTGTTATCTCTCTGTATCTCCCTAACGCCACATCCTTCGTTTAATGTTCTAATTCTATTTTACTAGACATCAGCTCAATTTGTACTCTTTTTTCGACTTATAGTTACATTCCGCCCTCCGTCAATAAATTCTCTGCTCCAATTAGAACCGCACTCCAATGACAGCCTAATTACAACCCTCTGAATCTCATCTAATTTTCTCTATACATGCACAAGGACAGCGTTTACAAATGTCAGCTTTGGCAAATACGTTACCATCCAGATGTTCCTTGTAGCCCCATATCTATTGAACCCCCAGAAACGTTTACACCTTGCCGAATTCCTTATTACTGCAATAATTGCGACAGCAATATTGCACAGAAGACACCAAAAGTAGCATACTTTATTGTGCGCGTATCAGCCTTTGCCTATCATCCGCTGATCCGTGTCGTCGTTAGAGGAATCGCGTAACTAGATTGAGAGAGACTCTATTTAGAATAACTGCGCATATATATATATATATATATATATATATACGAGAGCAGAGCGAAAAATCTGACACTCTGACACGAGTTTTTTATATAATTATATATAAAATTGTTTTAGTGTTTATTTACAATACCATGTCAACTAAATTAGTGTGATCCCACATAGTCGCATTATCTGCCTACTCTCCCGTCAGCTCCCACTAACCCGTTTATCAATAAATGCCTGCTAATGTATGTATATGCGACCTAACCCTAGTCCTAGAGCTTTTGCCATTCGCCTCTTCCCTTCTATCGGCTGTTTTCATTAGGTAAATCTCAACCAGGAACCAGTATGGCCTGGAAGCGCAGGTGTTACCAGTAAGTGGCCCTGTCTCCTATTAGCGCTAGAGATGCGCAAAGTAGTAATCCCGGCGAACGCAACCAGCCGAGAATAGAAACGAAAACATACACGTTTGCTAGCAGTAATCGCTCGATCCACGTTCCAATATCTGTCACCCGAATATACTTCATGGCCTGTTGTTGTCCGCAGGCCACCGCTAACATCGCATTGCAGGCAGGCCTACATACGCATACGTACACAATGACGGAACGACGAATCGAAGATTATACGCGATCTTTCGCCGATTGCCTCATTGTCTCTCCCTCTCTCTATATAGTGTCTTTCTTTGTGATGGCCTGCCTGCACACCTATTGTTAGCAGATTGGGGCGACATTTTCACTAGGGCCAGCACACCGGCGACATTGCTTCGCTGGCCGGAAAGACAATTGTCCGGATTGTCCGGCCCGAAACGGCAAAACACGGTCGTCCTGGTGTATGCCTCTCGACGGAGGACATGGCGATTTATCTCGACTGACTAGTATACAAACGTAACAACAACAACGACGTCGACGACAACAACAACAACGACGACGACGCTAAACCAAAGTAGTGAAGGCGAAACAGCATGAGTCGACTGATGCCAGACAGTGGCAAACGAAACCGTTCGCAGCCGCCATGAACGATTAGCAGGACGAACGCGGCCAACGAGTGGGCAACATCGCGCTGGCCCCGCCGGCATTGCCATGAAGAGAGCATTAAGCACAGCACCGGCGCCGATGGGGCGGGGGCACCGGGGCACCGGGGCTTGCTCGAGCCCCGGTGGTGGTGACCAACCGAACGAGAAAGCAAGCAAGCAAGCGAGCCAGCAAGCCAGCCGCAGCCGGAGGCAGACAGTTCGTAGCTTCTCGTCCAGCTTTAGCAATGGCCCGTCCGAGAGCGTTCCGCCACAGCCCTCGACAACGACAACGACTCGACGACAAGACAGCAGCGGACCGACCGACCGACCTACCTACCTGGTAGGTAGTATGTATACTAACTATTCTTATATAGCAGCAGTTCTCACACAGAGCGATTTGGTAGTCGGCTCGAGTGTCGACCACCACCACCACCACCACCACTGACGATACGGTTGTAACGACGTCGCCAGGGACGGAGAGCGAACGACGGCAATGCATCCATGAAGTGGCGGCGATGACGACGACGACAACAACAACACAACGACAACACAACAAGAGTAGCAACAACAACACAACAAGAGTAGCAACAACAACACAACAACAACAACAACAACAACAACGACAACAACAACAACAAAAACAACAACGACAACACAACAACAGTAGCAACAACAACAACACAACAACAGTAGCAACAACAACAACAACACAACGACAGTAGCAACAACAACAACGACACCAACAACAACAACGGTTGCAACAAAAACAACAACTACTACTACTACTACTACTACTACTACTATTACTACTATTGCATCTTCATCGCCGCTTCCACTTAGTCAAGTCTATCTCACGAGATGAACTCGCTGTACGAGGCCGGCACTGTTAAGCGTATGGCAGAAGCCCTAACGGACGGGGAGCCACAGAGACAGAGAGAGAGTATTAGCTAGTTAAGTAGATGAAAGGTGACTACCTGGATAAGTGATTAGATTGATGGGTGAATAAAGTGATGAATGGACAAGCAAGCAAACAGGCGGGCGGGCGGGGGAACGGAGCGACCACTTCCATCGCTGCCACTGCCACTGACTAGGCGAGGCGAGTGAAATCAATCATGGGAGAGCCAGCAGAAAAAAAGAAGGAAAACAAGAAGAAGAAGAGGAAAGGAAAACGCAGAGTAGAAAAGCGAGTGCAAACGACCGAGAACGATCATGACAACGATGTAATGTTGCCGTCGTCATCATCCTCGTCGTCGTCGTTGTTGTCGTTGTTGTTGTTGTCTCCTCTGTATAGGTTCGATGACCTACCAGTCGCACTACTAACTAGACTAGTGCGGCCGCTGTCGGCCACCAATGCTAGCACCAGTCAACTCAACTCAACTCGGTAGTCAACAACAGGCTGAGCACTCAGTGCCTGTCGGGCAGTGTCCGTCCCCATCAGAGCAAATTGAGCCAAAATAGCCAAGCAACGACGAAAGCAATGCCAACGCGAGAAAGCTTGAGAGCACAGAGAGACGAAGCAGGAAGAGAGAAACCACTGGAGAAATGGCGGATAAAGGTAGAAGAGGAGAAGGATTTCTTGCAGAAGTAACGTAGAATGTAAACAGAGGAGGGATAGAGGAAGCGGGAGAGAGAAAGAGAGATTTAAGATAAGGATGCTCGAGAGATATTAAGGAAAAGGCGAGAGAAAGAGAGGCTTAAGAGGGAGATATTGCGAGCGAGAGAGACATTTGGGAGATAGGGGGGAAGGGCAAAGGGCACTTAGCTTAAGTCTACGATGAGTTACGGCTGTGTCGATCTAACTAACTACGAGTTATTACTACTTATCTTTCTGTTACTACTACCACTACTACGATTGCGCTCGACCGAGATGATAGGAGACGCTACAAGCAAGCAAGCTAATCGACAGGTATATATACGGCTGAAAGGAAGACGTTCGTTCTCGGAAGGATATTGGCTCGGCTTTTCCTGGCCTTTTATTGTTGTTTGTTGCTTTCGACTAAAATGGATGCTTTGTTGCTCTCTCTATATTAGTTGTTGTTGCTGCAGCATTCGTGGTCGTTGCTGCTGCGGTTGTTGTTGTTGTTGTGATTGTTGTGGCTTTTGTTGCTTCTGCTGCTGCTGTTGTTGTTGCTGCTGCTGTTGTTGCTGTTGTTGTTGTTGCGTTTGTTGTCACTGATACGACCATTCTTTTCGCAGTTCTTCTTCATGGTCGTCATGATGTCGGTGTCGCTGCTGCTGTATCTTTCTTGCACTGGGCTTTGCTATTTAACGTTTAGCGTCGTGTAATACGGCTGCTGCTGTTACTACGACTCTTACCATTGTTTACTATTGATATATTTATCCCTGTTGTTTATTCAGTATCAAAGTGGATGAGGTGTTTTCCAGCTGCTTTTTGCTGTTCCCGTCAGTCTTGTTCCATTGGTCACATTGGTTCTTCTCTTCTAATAGCTGCGCAGAGCTAGAGAAGCCAGCCAAGCGTCCTGCTGCCATTGCTGATCTATTAAGCCAACGAATATCCTGGGGCCTGCCACTAGACTAGAAACATTCGTGTTTCTCCTGCTTGCGACCCTGCTTTTAGCGTTGTTTCTGTTTCTGTTATTATTGTTGTCGTCGTCGTTTTCGTCGTCATTTTCGATGTCACATCCGTATTGGCGTCGTGGTTGTTGGCCTCGTCATGATCTTCATTTTCACTGCCAATTCTCATAGGCGTGCCTGCGAATCTTCTAGCTTCGCGCAGCAGCACGTGGCTTGCAAAGCTTCGAAAGCTAAACAAAGTTCCCGCTAGCTAAAAAAGCACAAAGAGAAAACCAACCAAACAAAAAATGTGGCTCATCCTTAAGCCGGCGGAGAGCCTTTGCGGCAGCTAGGAAATCTTCCGCCGGTCGGCGGTAGACTCAGGTTGACATATTTAATTGAAGTGTATCTTAGCTCTCTAGTACAGAGTTCATTGCTTTGACGTGTATTATCAACGGCAACTCTGCGCGATAAACGTTACTGGCTATGAGGGCGACAACGTAATGTTAACCGACGGCACGCTACTGTTAGAAGGACACTGCCCACGCTGCGGCTGCTGCTGCCGCTGCCACAGCTATTGTCATCATCTTCGGATCAACGGGCTCCGTTGATCCAAAGGATGATTTGTGATTGCAAAGAATGCTTTTGGCCACAGTCCGCAGAAGAGCCATCAAAAATCTCCTCCAGAGAACACTGTCCCAAATAATTGATTCGGTGACAGTATGCCGCGAGTACAGTGAACCGAGACGCATGGAGCGGGGGGAAGGTGGGGGGGCATTTGACCTCTTCAAACAGTAAAGCAGTAAAGCCTTCTGCTAAGGAACTTTTTAGGGAAATAGGACTGGAGACCATTAAAGCGAGTGAGGAAGACGACGTACACCTTAGACTTGCTAATTTCTGTATGTGTATGTATAACACCGAATATGAAACACTAGGCACGAAGAAGCATCGTAGACGACTCGCGCTAACACACTTTCTGGGTACCGCTCGTTAAGTGACAGGCAGAAAAAAACAGCGTGTTGCACGGTAGAGTGACGAATATTGAAACGCCAAACAGACAATGAATAACTTGCCGGACTGACTCGTGTAGACCTATGCAGCAACTTTCACTTACAAATGTGTCAACTCTTTTTGAGAAAATTCAACTGGAATAACACGCAATCACTTCACTGGCGGTCACGTCTACTGACCTTCACACCCAGACTGCACCCACCCAGGACACAAACTTCGGTAACGAACAAACTTCAGCAACTAATAACACAGGAGCTCTTTGATAAATACGGAACTGTCACGTGAAAGGTAAGGTAATCCCTCCGTCAGGGTTTTCAAGCGTTATGTATGTTGTGTGTTGAAGAAAGGAGCTTTGGTGTGGGTGCGTGTGTGCGTGCACTGTTACAAATCAGTGGTTAGATGCAATCTGGATGATGAGCACGATTGAACCGCGTGGTCGTAACGTTCCAACGCCCTGAGGTCTGGATTTTGTGAACGTTCGACGAGCCCCATTGCCCTCTATTATAACATACACACGAAACCTCTCCTACGTTTTGCGGACGGAGTTGTGAGTAAAGCCACATACTCAGAAGCTGTCCTTTCGAAGGTATCGTGTGTAAAAAATAACTAGGACGTCATTCGGCGAATTTGTTTCTGTTTGAATACGAACTACAGAGCTGCTTTAGCGCTATAAATTTACTCTCTCATATTCTGTAAGACTCTACTAATGTAATTATGGTTTTTACGTTTGCGCACGCATTTATCTATATATATATATATATATATATATATATATATATATATGCCTTGCATACATCTTTTAGATGGTGTATTAATGCGAGTTTGGCCTATATATATATATATATATATATATACGCACATATATTTATAGATGTATGTATGCCCTTTGTTATTTGTATCTATTCACCACTCGCTATGTGTGTGGTAAGCGTGAGCCAGCGTATATATGCGTCTGTGTGTGTGTGTGTGCGTGACATTATTTTCGCCTATCTCATCTGTTTGTCTGTCTGTTAACAGAAAATTCTCTTTTCGCTCATTTTTCCCTTGAGCGGCTGGTCGGCGGCCGGCGTCTAGCCCCATCGGCGCTGGCTATTGACCGCTGCATCTGCCATCGTTGCGGTTGGGTTATCCCCCCGCTGTTGTTGTTGTTGTTGCTGCTGATGTTGTTTTTCTTGTTGTTGCTGCTGTTGTCCCTTCTCCTCGGCATCCAAGTCTTATCCAGGTAAAAGTGAAATCGGGGCCAGTCGCAGTCGGTCGACAGCTCTTTCCTCGGCGTATTTTTTTCATCCGCCACCGCCGCCTGGAGACGGGCCGACGAATAAATGGGTAGACAAGCAGACAGGCGGACAGACAGATAGATAGACAGACAGATGAATGAATGGATGGATGGATGTTTTGTTGACTCGTTGCTCAGTCGGTAGGTCGTTGCGGGAGAGGGGGACAAATACCGGCGTATATATATATATATATATATATATATAGAGAGAGAGAGAGAGAGAGAGAGAGGGAGAGAGAGCCGGGAGCTATATATGTTTATATTACGACAGGCAAAAGGAAGGTAAGGGAGCCACCAGCCGGGGCCCAAACCCTGTGGCGGTTCTTCCGTACCGCCGTCTGTCAGACAGAAGTGCTGCTGCTGAAGAAGAAGAAAAAGCAGAAGACGACGACGACGACGACGACGAGAATGACGCTGCCAACAACATTGCCGGCATCTTTGGCCGGTTGGACAAAATAGCGGCCCACCGATGCGAGTAGTAACAACACAACAACAACAACAACACACCGCCAACACCGTTCACAACCTCTCACTGCTTCTTTATTGGCGAACGTCTTCAGACGGACGAGCAACAAAGACAACACACACTATATATATATTTATATATATATATATATATATATATATATATAAGTGTAGCCGCTAACTAGGTGGGTGATATGAGAGAGACACAGAGAGAGAGAGAGAGATTAAGTCAACAACAGAGTCCAAAGTGAACCCAAAAAGGAAGACGAGGAAAACGATGAACCGAGTACCAAAAAACATCAATCAAGAACCAAACGTTCGAACCAAGCGCAAATTCGCAAAGTCAGCTTGCAGGTCGGGCCAAGGAGCAGTTGCTTGCTACCTGCTGCACTCTGTCGTTTTGTTGTGTTCTGTTGTGTGACAGCAGAAACAGAGGCACCGGCAGCAATACCAACAACAACAATGTCAACAACGTCAACAACAACAACAACAGCAACAGCAGCAGCCGCAGTGTGTCAGCAGGAGGCCGACGAAGCCAAAGCGAAGTCATGACGCCACGAAGACGCATTTACCACAAAGGCGAACAATCTTTGCGGCACAGAAATTACGGGACGGTGCGACCAGACTCATCCGTCGCAGGCAGGGGCTTCAACGCTAGAGTCATTACTGTGCTTGTTATTGTGACTGTTGTTTTGTGGCCGTCGTATTTGTTGTTGCTGTTATTGTTGTTGTTGCTGTTATTGTTGTTGTTGTTGTCGTCGTTGTTGTTGTTGTCATCGTTGCTGTTGTTGGTAGTCGTCTTGTTGCGGCTATTGTTGTTGGTGTTGACCTTGTTGTTCAAAATACTAATTTGTTGACCTCCCCCACCATCGTTGCTTATAGCGCTGCGTGTCACGGCCGTAGTCTCTGCAGCTCCTAAGGTTGCTCCCGTTGAACTTGATCATATTGCAATTAGCCCTCACTCTCTCATAAGCAATCGTATCTACTATGCCAAAGGGCCACATTTGTATGGCTTTGTCGCGCTCGATTAATTGCAATCATACATGCACTAATATTAAGGATCGTATATGCAATAGAATTCGATTGCCAATTTAAGCCGTTGTTTTCTAAAACTAACGTTGCAAAATAACGGCGTATTTTTATTGCTGTTATTTTTATTCTAGCAGTACCAGTTGTTGTTGCTGCAGCACAAGTTATTGTGCAGCTGTAGTAGTAGCAGACAATTTGTTGTTGTTGTTGTTGTTGTTGTTGTTGTTGGTGGTGTTGTTAGTGATGATGTTATTATTGTTGCAACGATAGCCAACGAATAAAGTACCTCTTTCTCTCCTTCTTCTTTTGGCCTCTTCTCATGTTTTTATCCTCTTAGCGCATTACTCTCTGGTCGGGCCGACTAAAAACACAACAACAACAACAACGGTAGCGACGCCCGGCGATCCCTAACCATCTTAACGAGGGACGCGTGCGTTAAACTACGATGGGAACGAGCCACCTTAATCCTTCCCAGAACAAACACCCATTCGCCCAACCATCCACATAAGCGGAATATCACTTTTTGAGGCCGACAGTTGTTGTATACGTGAAAACAGGGCACACATACACAACTTCCAGCTAGAGATTCCAACTTAACTTAAAGGATGCGAAAAAAAAGTCTATTTGAATATAACTATTACAAACTACCTAGCAAAGAGAGAGAGAGAGAGAGAGAGAGATGAGTTAAGAGAGAAAGCGAGAAAAAGGCCAGATAGGCACAGTGATTGATACTATATGTATTTAGATTGGGACAATTGCTTACACCTCATTATGAGTTAAATAAATGTAGAATCTCTGAATTCTGAATATATATATATATATATATATATATATATATATATATATATATATATATATATATATATATATACATAATTGTGTAGGCATTGAGCAGAAAAGATGTTTGGTCTGAGGCATAAGTGTAATGTGTATCACCTTTGCGTTTACATACAAGTATATGCATGCCAATGTAGGTCTATATGCAAATGTGTATAAGCAGCAGTCATAGTGTACATGTGCCGGTTGAAAATTTCACGGCTAGATTACGATTGCAAGATAGGGGCAAGATTCACAGTGGAAGTCGTACGAGCAGCGACAGTGCAGAGCTAATCAGGCTTAATGTGAGCTTTTGTCGTTCTCTCACCACGATCCAAAGATTTGGCATCGTTTGGAGTCGCTAATTATCCAACGTATGAGTTGTCTGACATAGTTGCTATACAATACGATGGCTCCACGAACCGCCTGATGCATTGACACAGTTCACAACAGCCGTAATTGCGCGTACTCACAACACACATACTCACATCTATGCATACTTATACATATACACACCAATTACACGTCTATGCAAACCCTTTCTGGCCAACTGGCATTCACATTCGAAGGAGTATAGTGATGCATCCTAATAATAATATTAATAATAGTGTATCCCTATAATATATATATATATATAAGCTTTTATGTGTAAAATGTATATTTGCGTAGAAAACATTATATATATATATATATATATATATATATATATATATATATATATATATATAAGAACATTTTATAACATTTCTCAAATATAAAAACAAATTTCAATTATTTCAATATACCTTTTTAGGTGCCCATCCCAGGTACGAGGATGTTCCTGAAAAAAATGAAAGTTTTTATTAAATCAACTATTGACGTATATCAATAAGTTCAATGCCAAACTTTAAAGGAAGCAAAACATATATGTATATATATATATATATATATATATATATATATATAGGAAGGTAAAGGTTTTATCAATACCGTATCAGAATTTAACGTTGGAGATCGGCAATTGCCAGCTAAAGGTATGAGCGATCGATGGAGATATCTTGGAGTCGACTTTGACAGCAATGGCAGAGTTGACTCCACCAAGGATATACTCCTTAACTTACTCAACAGACTCACGATAGCTCCCCTTAAACCCCATCAAAGACTCATATTTTTGAAAGACTTTCTCATTCCCCGTCTCCTATATAAACTGGTCTCCGGTCCCAGACCATCTTACGCACTCCTTAGTGACCTAGATAAAGAGATCAGAAAGGTTGTTAAGTCGAAATGGCTTAAGCTCGAAAACTCGGTGCCGAACGCCTACCTGTACACGCACACAGCACACGGCGGTCTGGACATCCCCTGCCTCCAAACATTCATTCCCAGAATCCGCCTCTCCCGCCTGACAGCACTACAACACTCCACGCACCTTGGGGTCCAATGGATGCTAACCACCGAGCACTTTAAAAAAGATCTTGCGAAAACAAGACTTCTTTGCGAGCGCTTGGGAACCTCCATTGAGACCGCTACACAAGAGACCGATTACTGGTCTCAACAACTACACAACACGTTCAATGGGGCACATTTTAAAAAAGCACACGAAA
This sequence comes from Dermanyssus gallinae, assembly GCA_003439945.1. NCBI lineage: Eukaryota > Metazoa > Arthropoda > Arachnida > Mesostigmata > Dermanyssidae > Dermanyssus > Dermanyssus gallinae. Next base: position 43,744 of record QVRM01000606.1, on the reverse strand, counting down.
CGCCCTTTGTACATTACTGGATTAAGGGTATGCCCTACCTATCTGGTAAGGAGTATTTAAACCTACTAAAGCTCAGGATCAACGCACTACCAACGCGTGCCAGATTGGCCAGGGGACGCCCGGGCTACAACAAACGTTGTAGGCACGGGTGTCATGCGCCTGAGACGTTGGCTCATGTCGCTCAGATGTGCGATATAACACACAAACAAACCATAAAGAGACATGACGACGTCTGTGATCGCGTGGCGCGTCTTCTCCGCGAAAGGGGTCATGAGGTGGTTCGTGAGCGAGTATTCCGTCGACCGGGCGCACCGGGTCTAAAGCCCGACCTCGTAATAACAACACCTACCGAGGTCTGGGTTTTAGATGCCGAGGTTTGCGGCCCGAACCGGGACCTGACAAAAGCACGGCAAGACAAGATCGCCAAATATGACGTCGAGTTCCTAAGAGCGGCGCTCCCCTACCCGCAAAAACCTCGCAGATTCGGATCCATCACTATCTCTATGAGTGGTGTATGGGACTCCGAATCTGCGAGGACGCTCTTGGGGCTCGGCGTCACGAAGAGGAATCTTATGGATCTCACCGTTTTAACTTTGCAAGGAACCTTGAGGATATATCGCTCGCACCGGATCCATAAGAGCGGGGGCTACCATCAAGCAAGGACACGGACAACTGATTCTTACTTCACGTGACACCTTTTTATTACCATTTTTATTAAGGCGAGCACTGCCGAGTGTGCAAACGTATTGTAAATGATTAATAAATCATCACAATATTTTCTATATATATATATATATATATATATATATGAGCGTATTTATCACCTGCACCTGCAAATCAATATAACGCGTTATATATTACTTTAAATTGATTGATAGCTTCGCACGATTTGCCTGTAGCAACGTACGAGTTTTTACGGCAATATATAATTTGCTCGTCTTGCGAGTGCAACGCTAACTAGTAGCAAAAGTGTTCTGCTTAGCTAAAGCGTAGCGTTAATGTAACGAACTCGTTGCCGGCGAGAACCACCACGAACGCAACAGCCTACGTTGGATGGCAGCTGTCCTCACGACCATCACCGACGTTGTCTCGGCTGTTTCTGCTACTTTTTCTCTTGCTATTTCTGCTACTGTTGCAGTTGTTGTTGCTGCTGCTGCTGCTATTATTGCAACTGTTGCTGAATGAATGTTGCTGTTTTCGCTGCAAACCACCAACCACATCGTACTTCTTCTTCTCCTCGACGTAGAAGGTACCGCCTTTTCTGTTGGTCGGTCAGATCTATCTATCCATCTGCCAGAAGATGTCTTGCAACAACTGAAACGAAGGCTACTCGTAGCGGCAGCAGCAGCTGTCGTGCTAGTAATAGAAATTCGATCGGAAAACTAGTTAGGGCGGTCGGTAGCTTATGTGGAGTGGAGCGCTAGCCAGGTATCTTGTCTGTGTATACATTTCGAGCGTTGCTTCCTGGAGTCGTTCCTTCATGACGTTCCGTTGTTGTTCCTGTTGCTGCCGCTGTTTGAGACTTTCCACTGCTGTGTAGTGGCTGGTGCTGATGCCTCATTTAGCCATCTCGCTGCCTGTCTGCCCGCCGTCGCCAGCATGGCAGCATGGCCGTCAAGTTGAGCTTTCCGTAGCCACCAAGCGTCGGCTGCTTACGGTTGCCGCCCAGACGTTCGACGACGCTCGGAAGCAGAACTTCCTTCCTTGCTTGCTGGGTGAGCCGAATGACCGACTACCCCACACCACCGCTGCTGACTTCCACCGGCATCGGGGGTGGCCAGCATCGAGTCGCGCCACCACCAACTAGGCTTGCTTAATGGCGAGCACCAGTATCAAAGCACGCAGAAGACAATTCAGACAATCCCCCTACTCAATAAACGATCTCGGGCCAGTTCGTAGACGAACCGGGGGGGAGGGGGGTGAGAGGCGGTCAAGAGAACAGGGTCTTTTGACGGGCGATCAAGGGGACAAGACCTTATTGAAAGGCGGTCAAGGGGTGCTCGAGGTACTGGTAGAAGACACTTGACGGTCGGTTAGTTGATCGGTTAGACCGCAGGCCGTCGTCGTCACAGACTTAAGCTGTGTTCTAGTACACAGAGATTGCTAGCACTAAATAGTGTGACTTTGATCTGAATTCCACCTTCCGCGTCTTCTACAAAGCACCCAGACACTCCATTTTTTTTTAAGGAGGTTGTTTTTAATTCTAGACTATCCTCCGTCCACTACGGACTTGGATATACTCAACCTGAGGTATATCTTTAAAGCACCGAGGGCCGGTCAGCTAGAGGACGGATATCTAGGGTTTCCCTAACAGTCCGTGTGGCAGCATGGCCGCTGACTCTCAGCGGTATGGTTAATCATCTAATCTCAATAAGGATCGCTCAGAGAAATTTCGATCAACAACAGGGATCGAACCGGGGACCGGTAGATGACAACCTTGAATAGCGCACCCAGACACTACCTAGTGTACCCTATCTCTATCCTGGCACCGGTCGGGTTGACGGCACTTTGCCTTGACAACTCACCCGTCTTCTCCACCACCCCGAGACCCGGACAGCAGGAATAGTAAAACCCGGGTAGGGGGGGGGAGTGACTACTAAAAAGGGGGGAACTTTGCGCGAGCACAAAGAAGACTGGTCGGCCAGCCGACGGGCCATTTCGACCAACGGCGATTGCTGCTTGTTTGCTTTGTTCGTGGCATACATGGAGTAGTTAGTATATTGGCGCGCATCTCACCAATGCCTGCCGCCGGCAACATGTCATTACTACAAGCTCATCTCTTCTGACGTCTATTGTTCAAGTACAAGTAGCAGACGAAGCAGCAGCAGCAGCAGAATAAAAATAAGAAGAAGAAGGGGAAGAAGAAGAGAAACAAACCGAAACAAAAACAGAGGAAGAAAAAACCGAACAGAAACAAAAAAACAACAGAAGAAAGGCCACAGAGAGCAAACGGAGAAAAGACGTCAGTGTGTTCTTTTACAGACACAAGCTTCCGAGTTGTCCGATTCATCTTCCTTCATCTATCTCTAATTATCGATCTATTTATTTATCCATCCATCCATTCTTCCATCTCGGTGTCTGTAAGCCCTATGATGCTGATGCCTTGATTTGTTGTGCGTCGTCGATATATGTGTCAACGTATCTATCCGATTGTTTTCGTATCCGTCGTCGTCGTCCTCATTGGCGCTGTCAGCTCTGACAAACAACAGGAGTAAGATTACTTGCTGGCTGATACCCCGCCGCCGCTGCAGCAGCAGCAGCATCATTTGCTACCGATTCACCTACTCCCGCTACAATTACGACTTCGACAAGCTCCACCAGCAGTAGTCAAACAGCACTTCAGTGTGTGTGTTTGTGTGCCAGTCAGCCCCGAGAGTGGTGACGAGAGAGGTACCACCACTGTGTGCCATCGTTGCTCTCCACGGTAAGCGCAGCAAATAAATCCCGTTCTACACACACGTTTATATATATATATATATATATATATATATATATATATATATATATATATATATATATATATATATATATATATATATAATATATATATATATATATATATATATATATATATATATATGTGTGAGCGTTTTTGTGTGCGTGGCACACAGGAGGTGTTGTGTCTACGGCTGTGGTGCTCGGTTGGTCGGTGGGTCGGTCGATCGATGTGCCCTGTGTTCGTGCCCCGCTGGCGACGCTCAACCTACTGATCCACATTCGCTGTGTTCGCCGTCACACCGCTAA
>QVRM01000606.1:27500-35000 GCA_003439945.1 Dermanyssus gallinae | reverse complement strand
AGGTGGCGCTGCGACGCCAACCAGCACAGTAATTGTCTCGCGGTATCCGCTCTAACATTGGAACGATGGTAGAATGTTTGTGCAGCTGCTAACGGAAATACAAAGTATATTTAACGATTAATTTCTCCACTAGCATTTCTAGCGACAGCAGGAGCAGCAGCAACAACAACAACAAGAACAACAACAACAGGAGGACAATTGCACGTCGTTCACAGACTCGAAACGACTTTGCTTCTATTGTAATATTCCCTTTTTCAATACAGGTGATATGATATGAACAACAACGAGAACCAACGACAGTGACGACAACATGAACCCGTGGCTCTCAAGCTTCAATGCGTCAACGTATCTTATTGAGCCAAGCTTCGGCCGTGTCAATGTCGACGAGGTATCTCGCGTTTATGTGCGGGAAGTTCTTGCGTTGAAATCGATCGACGTTTCACGCGCTTAGAGCTGGGTGAAACTGAGCTAGTAAACAGTGGCGGTCAAGGCTCTATTAAGCAATTAGTGACTCATTCATTAAGATTCGCATCTAATTACCATTTAGGACAACTGCTGATAGATAAGGCTGGCTCTTGGCCCTTTGTGATGATAAGTTATAACGTCTCGGCCGTAGAACATCGTTGAGACGATCTGTCCAGTCTTTAGTTAACTCTCAGTTGGCCGTTTGAAGGACGAGGCGAAATTATAATGCGTCTCTCGAACGAAATTGTTTGCTCGTGTGCACACGCTTTAATAGAATAGAATAGAAGCTCCTTACTTCACGAAATCAAGGCAAGTCGCTGGATAGACCTGCGTAGTCGCCCTGTTGTGACTGTCCTTGGCTACGCGCCAGGCGTACTTATTATTCATGTGTTGCGTTCTCTGAGAATCTTTTTTGCACACATTCGGTCATATCTATGTATTCATACAAATGCGGACTATAGATATATGTATTGCATACAAATATATGTATTAGTTCTGCGGTTGGTTTGCTTTTGACATATTGCTGCGTTGTTGCTTCGATAGTTGTCATAAAAAAAGACTTGCTGTTAATTCTCAAGCATTTTTACGTAATTCCGTGACCCGGGGACGAACGTATTTTGCATATGGGTGCCTGGAAATTGGGCAAGCTCATGAAAAGTTACAGTAAGTCGGTCGTACTTGCTTTGCTACAGACGACATGCAGCTGTTTCGGGCTGAAATAATCTCGGTTCAAATCTGATCTTCAAACAGGGTGATAAACGTGATGAATTCACAGACACAATGTTCGGGCGAGCTTTTTTGTATTTTGACACCTTCGTTGGCTCGCAGGTCTATACGTCTCCGCTAAGATTGAATTTAGTCATTACGTTTTGTAGGCTGTCACGTGTTGCTCACGTAACTCAACGCTACTGTTAGGTATTTTGTTACGAATAACAGCGGGAATCTTCGCAGTAGACATATCGATTTAATTTTCCCTGATACATTTGTGTTACACTGATTGTAGTTTTCTGGTTGCTGTTTTTGTTGTCTTTGGAGTCATAGCTACAACCGATATTGTTATTGTTGTTCTTGTTGCTGCTATGTACAGCTACAAGGCGAATTCATGTTACACTGTTGATTGTTGCTGTGATGATGGCAAAGCATTTACCGACGCCAACAACAACAACAACAACAACAAATCAACTCGAGCAAAACCTACGGAAAATGCCCCACGTACATGTATGTACATGCTCTAACCCCCAGTGTGTGAGGCGGGCGAGGAAGTGACAGGTGGGCAAGAGGGGCCACTGTGTTTGCTTGCGATGTTCCGCGATACAGCACTGCTAAAACACTGCTTGCGTTCGATGTGAGCTACTGAACAGGGCAAAAAGCGGCAGCTTCAGCCGCTGTAGGCAGAAGAATTCATCGGCGGTGAGTCGTTACGTAATAAACACGCGTCCTTTCTCCTATTCTTTTGTCTGAGTAGGAGGTCAGCGTATCCACAAGTAGCTGGCGCACGTGCATCGCACCAGCTTGTTTTGACCTACCTACCTATGTATGTGTGTGTATGCATATGCATGCATCTATGTATGTCTCCATGTATGTCTCCCTGTCGGTCTGACCGTGGGTCCACGCCACCGTTATTAGGTTATTTGTACATACATACACATCTATGTATGCGGTCGTGCGTGCAACCAGAATGTACAACCGGTGGCTCACAATAAGCTGGACGACCGGAAATGCTGTGTCGAACACATAGCAATCCGGCAACACAACAAGCCATCTTGTTGTTCGGTTCTCGAGTTTATGCTTGTTGTTGTTATTGTTGTTGTTGTTGTTGCTGTTGTCGTCGTCGTCGCCGTTGTTGTTGTTGTTGTCGTCGTCGTCGCCGTTGTTGTTGTTGTCGTCGTCGCCGTCGCCACCGGGCTCGGATCTCGACGTAGTTGGTTGTCGGTTTGCCGACATATCCTATCCGATCCTATCCTATCTGCGTTGTCGGGCTGTGTGTGACGACCGGCCCCATCTCTATCTATCTCCACTGCCACCGCCGCTGCGGCTACTGCCAGGCTGGCCGTAACACCGAATATGCTAGGCTAGCCGCACTTACGAAAGACAATTGTCGCGTGCGTCACACGACAGAAGGTGTCACGTTGTGGTCGCCGCATGCGCCGTCCGCATGCGACGGACGAATCACCCACACTATATAGGCGGGTCGAAGAGCACGCACACCTTTCCGCAACGTGTCCCTCGGCGTCCACGGCGGGCCACTCTCGGTCGGTCCAGCAAACGACGAAAACAAGGACTGTTTGTTTGTTTCGTTGCTTTTTTTTGTGAGAGGGAAAAAATGCTTTTACGCACACCCAGAGCGGGTAATGTGGGACTCGATGCCGATGTTGTTGGCATAATACTCACTAAAAACCTCTCACCTAAATGGCCTCAAAAAGAGGTTTGTTTCGTTGCTGCGGCTGCTGATGCTGCGTTGCTGCATGAGCGGGGGTTGGATTAGATCTTTGGATATCGGGTGGGAGCCCGGTGGTGGAGCTCCAGGGAGAAGGAAATTTTGTTAAACAGCTGTGCTTGCGGGTTTTCTCGTTTCCTAATGAGACCCCCCCCCCCTTCCATCCACAGGTACCCGCTGCTGCTACCCACCCTTCCCCCCTGCCGCCGCCGCCCAGTACAGCGGTAGGTCTGTCGTTGGAGGTCGCTGTATAATGACTTACAAGTAGTAGATAGAGATAGACCGACCGATCGGTGCGAAATCGGTGCGTGGGTCGCCTCGGTGACTATTGCTGCTTAGTAAGGTGAAGTGAGGCTGGCGACGGGGGTGATACGTGTCGTCTCACATCCAACGATAAGCGCAGCGTTGAGCGAAATCGAGGAGAAGATGTGCTCAGTAGACACCGAGCACAACAACAGCGTCTGGCAATCGGGCTAACGCTTCGTGATAACGCGCAAAAACACGGCGTAACTAATTAGCCACTTAGCATTGTTCGAGAGCCGAGAATAAATACGCTCTCGTATCCGGAACGTATTGTCGCTAGCACTACGCCGGCTGGAAATGTTTCACTGGTTAGGGACTAACTAATGGCAGGGTGTAGTACGAAGCTATGTTTAGTTTCACGATCAATGATTACTCAAATGTGATAACTTTTTAGCTGTGACGACTCAATAGCTCGTGCCCGTCCTGAATGAAAACGTTGCTGTTTGGGCTGAATGATGTTTTCTGAACTTTAACTTTAAATAGTAAATAGAAACAGGTCAGTGTTGCCGTTTGCACGTTTTTCTTGTGACGCTTTTTGTTGCAACTTGTACCATATTGTAAATATTGCCTCGTAAACTATTAAAGTAGGCAGCTTTACGACACACATCTGCAGTAGATCTGTAAATGCAGCCGCACTTGTAGTCCTATATAATGGGCGGTAGTACCCTTAGCAGCAGTGACAACAATATCAATGTGAAGTAATGGGGCGGCGTGATGGAAGTATGGTGACTCTGAGAGTAGACGTCGCTGCTGCCGTTCGGTGTAACTGATTTGCAAATCTAGACAAAAATAGAATATAAATGCGTATAATCAGCTAATGCACAGAACCAAACGTAATTGTAGTGATAGACCCAGTAGGAGTAGTAGCAGTAATACTAATGTCAATCAAAAGTAAATGAATATATATATACTAATCATATGCGGTAGTGGTATAGCATGGTTACTTCTGGAAGGTCCGAATTGGCGCTGCGCTAGAGCGGAATTGGTGTGTCGCCATGATCTCGCCCACCAAAGACACACTCCGATGGCAGTTGTAGGTTAGTTCAGAGGAAAAGCGTCGTTGCAAGCCGACTCAACGCCGATGTGTGGGCGCGTGTAGTCTGCCACGTTCGATTCTCTTGTGTTGTCTGGTCCTTCACCTCAAAACAACTCAACGTTTCCTGCTTGTCCTAGAAACTAGGAATGTCCTAGAACTAGCACGTACATCGACGACGACGACAACAATAACGACGATTACGGACTACGGGGCACATGCATGCAGCACGTGTCACGGTCAATATTAGCACCCCATCAGCATCATCATCATCAACATTACTCCGCGCCGTAACTGCATAACGACGGCGGCGGCCGAGAACCAGTTGGCAGGCTAAAGGCACAGAAAGTTAGTCAGCCAGTCTCGTCGTTACAGCCATTCGTAAGCAATGAGAGACCACTGCTTCCTTTGGCTAGCGGCCAAAAACCTCTCGCCCCTCCCCCCCCCCCCCCCGCTACTACAACTACATTGTTGTACCCCCGGACTGCTACAACAAGCACGTAACTCTGCGAATGAGTGCTGCGGGTGTAAATTTAGCTTAGACACCTGTTCTTACAGCATGTATTGTATGTTATCACATGTCGCCTCACATGCATAGAAAACGTCAACGTAATGAGAAGAGCGCGTAACGACCTTAACCAAATAGCCCCCCCCCCCCCCCCACCCGCTAACAGTATGAGTTTTGTCTATATATACGCATATATATAGTACAGGTCCAATGTCGGTCCTTGTCGCGACACACATACGTTCGCTGCAAATAAACTCAACCAGTAATTGATTTAATTCTATCGTATCATTTGTGTGTTTGTTTACTTTTCGATTATGCTACTCAATGCTGATAGCTGAAAAGGCCTTTGGTTACATTGCTCTTACTCTGCTTGCTTGGTGTTGATTTGTTGTATTTTTTTTGTAGCGCACGTTGTTCCACATACATTCTCTGTTTTTGTTTATTCTTTCTTATTCCCTGTTCGTTTCACGTTTTCCCTTCCATTCCATCTACTGCATATCCCTATTTTTACTGTAATCCTACTTCAACGTTATTGTTCTACTCTTGTTGTGTTGCTATTTCTCTCGCTACCTCTGCTATTTTATTTTCCTTTTCCTTCGTTTCTTCTTCCTCTTTTTCCCCGTCTCCCTCTGATGTTACTTTTCTTTCACCTATCTGCACTTCGTTTTTTCTCTACTCTCTCGTCGGTCTTTTCTCTGTCTTTCTCTCTTTTTTTTCAACCTATACGCCTTGAACTTCTTCTTTTGCTCATGTCGTCTCGATTCCGCAATCTTACACCTCCATCACCCCCCCCCCCCCCCGTCCTCGCCCCCCCTGCCATACCATGGTCATCATTATCAACAATATTGACATTCTGGAGGAGGATCACCAGGATCATCATCATCATCATCTTTATTATCACCATCATCATCATCACCATGACCATGAACCTCGTGTAAGTCGTTGGCTCGAGGGCCTCCTCGCCTCACTCGCTTGGCGCCTGTTTGGTGGAGAATACGCTCAGCGAATCGAAACAACAGCAACAGCAACAACGACAACAACATCGTTCAGCATTAACAGTAACATCGTTGGAGAGACCATAGAGGGCCGTAGAGGGAAGACGGAGGGTAGCAGGAGGTCAATGACCGTAGCAGCAGCAACAACGCAGGCCGCCCGTGCTCATGACTACTGTTAGTCTTGTTGTTGTTGCTGCTGCTGCTGCTGCTCTTGAGATTGTTTTTGTTTTGTTGTTGTTATTGTTGCTGTTGTTGCTTCTGTTGGTATTGTTTTTGTTGTCGGTGCTGCTGTTGTTGGTGTTGTTGGTGTTAATGTAGTTGTCTTTATTGGTATTGTTCTTATAGTCTCTGTTGTTGTTATCTCTGTTGGTATTCTTTTTAGTTTCTCTGTTAGTAGTGTCTTTGTTGTCCCTGTTGGTACAATTTGTGTTGTCTTTGTTGGAATAGTTTTTGTTGTTGTTGCTGTTCATGTTGTCGTCAATCGGAATTATAATTGTTGTCTTTGCGTCTTATATTACTTCTGCTATTGTTGCTGTTAAAGTTTTTTTTTTGCCATTTTCAGCGGTTCTATTTGTTGTTATTGCTGCCGCTGGTGTTATCGTGTCTGCATTTTGCATACTGATTGTCATTGGCGTCAACACAGTAAATACGTATGTTGGGAGGGGATTTTATTTACAACTCTGGTGCGTTTTTGTTTGAGTCGATGCATTTTGCGGGTATATTTTTGCTCTTTGTTGATATCGTTAGCATTCAACAACAACATCGACCACCACAAACAATAAACGCCGACAAGGACCTACATTTGGAATAATGGCAGCAGCAGCAATAGACGACCGCAAACAAAATCGAGAGGAAAGCGAATCTAAAGTAAACAAGGAGCAGACGGCGTTCAAGGTAACAACTGCAAACCCTCATTGGCATCGATCGTCCTAAAACCTATTGTAAAAGTGCTATATATATATATATATATATATATATATATATATATATATATATATATATATAGTTAGGGGCTAATTAGGTATACCACTATTGTGGTTTAAAGTATTCTTGAAAAACCACGCTTTTTGATCAGGCTAACTATCTGAAAAATCAGTATGGCGACAACATCTGTAAGCGGGATTCTAATGATAAATATATATATATATATATATATATAGAATTCCGCTTACAGACGTTGTAGCCATATTGATTTTTAAATGTATGATATATATATATATATATATATATATATATATTGTAGAGCACTGTATAGATCACCTAGCAGGAAATACAACTATTTCACTAAGAATAAATAGATTCGCCTTTGCAGCCTTACCATATATATATATATATATATATATATACATATTAGTCAAAAATCATGTGCGCACAGTAAATATTGGATGTTAAAATGCATTTAGAAGTACGGGTAGTATAGCCAGTTGAGGTGAGTGAGCAGCACGTTAACCACATAGGTGTGAGCTGCAGTCTCTGATGTTTATGATGTAATGAGCGACGATTTCCGTATACATACATATAAGGCCGCTGTTCGCGTTCCCAATCGGTATGCACTACTGTGCGTGTCGGTGGCACGTGTGCCAACTAAGAGCACCGCGACATTCGAGTGCGTGTCAAGAAACGTGTTCCCGTGGGCGTTCGCGTTTCATCTCTCCATCTGTCCTCCATCTGTGTAGGAGGACGTGCGACGGCTCACATTAGCGGCAACACTACGAATAGGCTGACCTGTGAGCGGTGTCGCTGCTGTGACGTCTTGCAA
>QVRM01000606.1:17500-22500 GCA_003439945.1 Dermanyssus gallinae | reverse complement strand
TCACGGGGTCCTCTAAGGTCCAGCACTGCACTAGTACTGTTGCTGTTAGTGGTGCAGATATCCAATATCCGCTGTCCGCTTAGCGAGATAGATAGATAGGTATATACATAGGCGGCAAAGCGGTCCATCCGCGCAAACAGGTACCCCACCACCACCCCCCCCCCCACCCGTAGCCGACCTACTCATTAAACCGCTATGCGTGCTGTGCTAACGACACTGGCTTCGAGACTATTCGTTGTTGTTGTTGCTGCCGCTGTTTTTGTTGTTTTTGTTGTTGTTGTTGTTGATGATGCTGAAGTTCTTATTGTTGCTGCTGCAGTTTTGTTGTTGCCGTTGTCGCTAATGTTGTTGTTGTTTATCTGTCTGCTATTGTTTGCGAGGCTTTTGTTTGTTTTGTTTATTGTTACTACTGGCACCGTTGTTGATGCTACCGTTGTTTTTGCTGCTGCTGTTGTTGTTGTTGTCCGCTGTGAATAATGCCATTGTTGTTCTTGCCCTCTCGTTGGTGCTACTGCTATGCTCACAAGCATAAGCAGTGGGCGCCCTTTCGGTCGTCACCGTCATGGCCGATTTACAACAACAACAACAACAGCAACAGCAGCAGCAACAACAACAACGACAACAACAACAAGAGCGGAGATGGCCACGCTCGCAGCGGCAGCGGCAGCAGCAGCAGCAGTTCAATGACCTCGAGCCGGCATGACATTCCCGGTCTGTCCCGTTGTTCCGTCGTCTCGTCCGTTTAGCCTGCGCCGAGACGTCAACAACGGGTGGCCACGCCAAACTCTTCGCTTTCATTTGGCCCCGTCACAGCCGACAATGCCAATGCCGACGCCGCAACTCTTTGCTGTTGTTGTTGTTGTTGTTGTTGCTGTTGCTGTTGTTGTTTATTACTTATTTTTGGTTGTTGTTGCTGCAATTGTCGTTCTCCAACCGTGTTTAATTGTTGCTCTTATAGTCGGTCTTGCTTGTTGCTGTCTCCTAATCCTACCGTTAGTCTACCTTCCAAAGCGCAGAGATGAACTGCAATGCTTGGCAGGCAGGTAGCCGGCGTATATTGTTTGCAACAATAACAATAATAAATATAAAGAAATATATACAAATAAAAACAAGTATATACATATATATATATATATATATAGTTTCCAGTAAAAAAAATGCCCTAAAAAGAACAGTTCTAGAAGTCTAGGAGAGCTACACGTTTTTTCTCTCATATCTTTTTTATCAACATGTTCGTCTCTTTCTTCTTTTGTTCATGATGACGATTCATTCGTTTTTGTTTAACTTGTTTTTAAGCGCCTGTATACGCCCAGATTCAAGCAGGACACACGCACACACACACACAAACATTGTTAGCTTGTAGCCAGTTTGTAAGTTAGTTATACGTTCGTTTTGGCAAAGCCTGCGTTGACGCTTCTTGTAACAAACCGCTAACGCTTCACTTTAGCTGCTATGCTGGATTGGCCGAGGTTTGAAGTGTCCTGCGATACGTCGACCCGAAAAGGAGGAATACTCTAAACGCACGCAGCCTTACCGGCTGGCGCTACGCGATACTTTGATCTTGACTTGATCTTTGCGGCCATGCTGCCGGCGCCGCCGCCGCATTTAGGCGAATTATGCTGCTATCCCACTAAGCTGGTCAAGAATCAAGTATTCGAGGATAGCAAGTGCCGGGCCCGACGGCTAAACAACGATTAGCAGAATTTGACACTAGAAGCAAAGCTAGAAAACGTTTATACCGACGTGATTTCCTTAGATAACTTCTTTGTTGTTGATGTTGTTGTTGTCGTTGTTGTTGTTGTTGTTGTTGATGTTGTTGTTTTTGTTGATGTTGTTGTCGTCGTCGTTGCGATACTATTATTGTTGTTATCATTGTTCTAATGGCATTACAACATCGGCAACGTTTCCCCTATGGACGTACTTCCACCTTGCTTGAGCTCCTTTTCCACTTTCCCGCGCCTTCTCCCGCTCTGTCATGCTTTATCTCTTCCAGGATTTTCTTTTTCGTGTGTATGTGTGCGTGTTTGTGGCCGTCTCTCGTTGTTTGTACGATAGACGGACAAAGCCAACCCCAAGTGTGTACAATGTGCCTGGATGAGTCTGTGCGGCTATGTTGAAACAATACAACGCCAAGAGATCGTTTTCGCGCTGAAACGCATAGGATTCAGTTGTGTCACTGTCGGACTGACCAGCGATAATACGGCCAGCGACGCGACTGCAAATTGTCGCGCACATGGAACGCACGAAATGACCGTGACGAGAGATTATGCTGCACTCCTCGACACGCAGTGACAGCCAGCCCGTCCGTAGTGCCATGATGATTGTGATGCCATTGAAGTACCGTACCCATTGCCCGATAGCGCACTCTCAGCCGGGTCCTGTAACTAACTTGCAGCCAATGGATCCAATCCATTTACTACTGGACTGAAGCAGCTGCAAACTGTTTGGCCAAGCGCAGTAGCTTCCCAATTCAGGACCTCGGTGTGAAAGAACACACATCCCCCATCACACGTTTGCTGCGAGTTGCAATTCGACCCGTTTAAGCGGTTAAAATTCGAGAGATTTTCCGATTAATAATAATAATAATAACTTTTTTTTGAACAAGGGTTTATTTTATCAATATGTACATGTATCACAATTACTTACATATTACTTAAATAATAATAATAATAATAATAATAATAATAATAATAATAACGACAACATTAAAATTTGCATTTGCCAAGGGTGTCCCAGGATAAACGCTGGCAACGCTTTAATGTATGGGCGTGCCTCGTGATTTGCGATAATTTCGGCAAACCCTCACAAATATTTGCTGTAGCCTAACAAAGGTCAAATTCCATTTTTTCTTTCTCTCTTTCTCTCGCTATTATATGTTTCTCGTTCCCTCGCTCTTACTCTCAAAAATGCTTCATCATTATCTTTCTGCTAAAAATACCCTTCACCTTTTACCGCTTAGATCAAGCCTTAAAGTGTTTCTCATTTATCAGAACGCGTTAGTTAGTCGATGATGATCAACAAATAGATGATGGATTGTTTAGTCCATGTAATGATTTGACGACGGAGAAACAAGAAAACTGAGGGAAACGACCCGCGGAGGGAGAGGGAGAGAGAGAGAGAGATGAGCAAAGGCGGATAAAGAACCAGTACAGACGTTTGTTTAACAAAAGACGACAGAGAAAAGCATCAAAGCATCCGATGTTGCCCGAACGGGCCTCGTGGCGTCTCTACGGCACGCACACGCAGGCACGCACGGGGTAGCGGGACATCAGCAGCAGCAGCGGCAGCCAGTCACGTCGGTGGATCGATGGGTGAACGGACGGACACGCTTTCATTATTTTCGTTAAATAGCGTTAGCCGCAACAGCAGCCGCAAACGAGGAGGAAGAAGCAGCAGAAGAAGAACTAGAAGAAGTAGCAGTAGAAGCGAGCAGTATAAGCCGTCAACGTCAAAACGTCTACTGCTAGCTGCTCTTGTTGTTGTTGTTGTTGTAGTAGTGCTGTTCAGTACGTAGACACGTTGCTGTAGGCCCCATTATTCTGTGCGTGATTGTAGTGTGGACGGAGCGTAGTCGTGTGGTCGGTGTTCAGCAACAACAATAACAGCAAAAACAGCAACACCACCGACAACAACCACAACAATAACAACAACAACGTGAACAATAACAACAGCAACAATGTCAACAAGATCAGCAACAACCACCAACAGCAACAACGTCAACAAGATCAGCAACAAGACAACAGCAGCTATAATAGCAGCAGCAGCCGCAGCAACAGCAGCAACAATAACAACTGCAAAAACAAACCCATCACGTCTTCACGTCCGTCATCTCAGCTTGTCTCTTAGTTGGCTTACGTTATGCTAGACGACGCACAGGCGGCCTCTATGCACACATACCGAGAGCCATGTCCCTTCTCCACAGACCACCAGAACACGGCACACACATACAGTGAGTGCACTGGCAGAAGGAGACAGCGGTCACGCACGCACAACCGGCCGCCAATCTATCTATCTACCAACCAACCAACCAACTACCCACCCAACCAACCAGCAAGAGAGAGAGAGAGAGAGCTCTAGCAGCCTAACCAGCGACGAGGGAGCAGTGACCTCCCAGCACCAGCAGGCAAACAGGGAGGCAGGGAGACAGGGAGGCAGTAAGTCGCCCGCGCCGCTGCTGCTGTTGTTACTAAGCAGCAACAACAGTAGCCCCAACGGCCCCAGTGGCGATTGACGAGTCTACCAGCACCAGCAGCAGCAAACGAGCGAAACGTCGACTTAGTACTGCACTACGCGTACTCAGTCGTAGAAAGACGAGTTCGAGTGCCGTACAATTGGCGTACTATGACTACTACTACTACTATTACTACGAATAGCAAGTAGTACTCCGTAGGTCGTAGTAGAGCCAACGAGAGAGGAGACAAAGCGATAGGGAATCTCACATAGAGAGATAGAGACAGGCAGAGATACACAGAGATATATATATATATATATATATATATATATATATATATAGAGAGAGAGAGAGAGAGAGAGAGAGAGAGAGAGAGAGAGAAAGCGAGCGCGAGAGAGATGGAGAGAGGGAGAGGGAGGAAGATAGAGGGGGAGGAAGAGAGAGAGGAACGGGATGATACCGAGCGGGCCAGCAAGCGAATCTAGGGAGGGAACGGACGAGTGCATTGATAGAAGCTCATAGAAAATCAGCAGCGGCGAGTTTTCGTCGGCGTCATCGTCTCCGACGCAGCCACCAGCACCGCCATCATCATAACCACCATCACCATCACCACAACTGCCACCATTGCCGTCGCCACGGCCGCTGCCCGTCTGAAAGAGGCGCCCTCCAGAACAGAACCACCACCGTCGTAGCTGCAAAACGCTGCGACGCAAAGGAGCCAGCAACAGTGACAACAACAATAACAGCTGCAGCAGCAGCAGCAGCCACGACGACAACAACAACTGCAGCAGCAGCAGCAATAACTACGACAGCAGCAGCAGCAACAATC
>QVRM01000606.1:0-15000 GCA_003439945.1 Dermanyssus gallinae | reverse complement strand
CTCCGTTCGTCCGTCCGTCCGTCCGTCTGTCCGTCCTTGAGGTCCTCGAGCGACTCGCCAGGCTGGCCGTTCGTCCGTTCGGTTGGCCGTGCGTCATCCCCTCCAAAGAGACCCAACCACGCATACCTCCACCACCACCACCACCACCACCGCCAGCGCTAAGCATGTACTCAACTCGTCCACGCGCCGTCACCACCGTTGTTGTTGTTGTTGTTGTTGTTGGCTGCTGCTGCTGCTATTGTTGTTGTTGGTTGCTGCTGCTATTGTTGTTGTTGTTGCTGCTGCTGCTATTATTGTTGTTGTTGTTGTTGTTGTTGTTGCTGCTGCTATTGTTGTTATTGTTCTAGATGTTGACGTTTGTTGTATTGCTGTTGTTGCTCTAGATGTTGACGTTGTTGTTATTGTTGTTGTTGTTGCGGTGGTTCCCTCCATCCGTCCATGCATCCAGCCGTCCGTCCATGCTTTCTCCGTACACTTCCCCCTATGTGCCCCTCTACCCTCGCCCCACCCCCCCCCGCCCGGCCCTGTCTCTACCCCGTCGTCGTCCATCAGGCGGGGGCTGTGCGTTAGTGATTTCTGCTTACGGAGCGTGTGTACGGGGGAGCAGCCACGTTGCTGTGGCTGCTGCTGTTGCTGTTGTTGTTGCTGCTGCCGCTATGGGGGCTCCTCGGGTGGTGGCGCAGAGGTGGTGGTTTTGTCACCGCTAACTGCATCGTCAGAGGCGATGGCCCGTTAAAGTGGCCGCTAGCGATATGATTGTTGTTTTTTGTTGTTGTTGCTGTTATTGTTACGCACTGCTGCTGCAGTTATTGTTGTCGCTGCTGCAGCGCATGTCTGCTGTTGCTGTCATTGTGTTGTTGTTGTCATCGTCGTCGTGATCATAATTCCCGCCGCAACAAAAAAAAACATCATTTGAAATTAAAATCCAGGCATGCCTTATAGATACTCCTCACACGTGCACATTTGTGGTATGTGCACGTGTGAGGTATTGAAAACAAACATAGTATAGAGAGCAAAACAGTAGTCACGGACTCTGTAAAAGACGAACCTCTGAATGGTTCTGCATTTTTACTATTATATTATTATGGTTTATTAACACCCAAGTTGGGTAAAATTATAAGCACATACATTTTTACTATTATATCGTATCGATCGAGTTCAATTCGATCGAAATCGTCTTTTTCAATTGTTTGACGTGTCTGAATGGCCTCAGCCGCACCTGATGATAATGATGATGGCCTAGCTTGCCTGGTTTTGGAATGCTGGAGTCAAATGCGGTGATGTTTAGCCCCGTTTGCTAAGAAGAGTAATATTGTGTTCCATTTTACCGAATATATTTATTTTTGTTCGATTTAACGCGATATAGTTAAATTTTACCTGATATAGTTATATTGCTCCTTTGTACCTGATGATATAGCTATACTTTGTCGCTATATTTTACCTGATATAGTTACATTTTTCTATCTTACATGATAAAGTTATATTATTCTATTTTACCTGATACCTTCATACAGAGTCACCGTTGGAATAGGGTAGTCGATAGGAGGTTGATCTGCCTTTAGTCCATCACGGGACAGACATGAGTTAAAAATGATACAAGAGGTGCGCTTCGCTGGGCAGTCGGATCCACTAGAGTTATTGTCATACGGCGTGCCTAACTACGGTTATCGCTATACCGACGAAAGAATAGAGTGGAGGAGATGACAAGACGCCTTTGGCGGAATAGGTGTCGCAGGTTGGATCCCGGTGCGACATATGCGCTTTCAAGAAAATGTTTGGTTACGGTTTGCAGATTTTAGATACATGAATATTCCAATAACGATTTCTATTTGAAGGGAAGCTATTCCGGCAGCCCACTGTCTATATCAAAATGTCTGGATAGGCGGCAGTCCGACGCGAGTGGCGGCCCAAGCTTGCCTAATTCAATTCCGATATCGGCAAATCTGCATTGCGGGCAGCCGCAGCTGATCATGCAATATTTTCCGGTGTGCGACCGTTTACCGAGTCTGTGGCATGCACAAACACGAAGTGCACCTTACGAGAAGATCCCAAAGCGCGATACGCGCTAATCTGTAATGTGCTTATTTATTAGTATGTTTTCACAATACGTCATTCATAATCCGGCATACGTTAATGTATATTCATACGTATGCATATACACACATAAATATTTATGATAATGAATATATATATATATATATATATATATATATTAATTCATTATTACAAATGTATGTATATATATATATATATATATATATATATATATATATATTAAGTATTATAAATGTGTGTATATACATATATATATATATATATATATATATATGCGGGGCTATATTTATATACACATTTCGTTGCTATACCATGACACTGGAGCGATGCAAGAAGAGCCGAGCCAAGGTCTCTGCTGAGTAACTGGCGGAATACCACGATTAGTAGTACCATTGCTCTCGCTACTACAATGTCTACTATGAATAGGTCTACTACTAGTACTACGAAGACTATTACCATTACTACTACTACGACTGCGGCTACAACAGCCACGGCCGCAATCGCCAACTTGACCTTGACAAGACCTTCGGCTTGTATAGTCAAACGACGCGCGCCCGATTTGTGCTGTGCGGCGCTCTGTGTGTGTCGGGGGGAGCAGAACTGGCTAACTAAGTTTGTTTGTGAAGTTTCTCACCCCCGCGTTCTTTCCCTTTCTCTCTCTCTCCCTCCTCTCTTTATCCCCTCTCTCTTTCTCTCTCACACACACACATACATACATACACACACTTAAGCATTAACGTAAACCCCGATACCAAGGACTGATGGCAGCATAAACATCGACATCGACAACGATATCAACTAACAGATACAAACAACAACAACAACAACAACAACAACAGCAAGCAGCAACAACAACAACAACAACAAGTTCAAATCAAACGGCTGTAGCAAACTGTAAAAAACGCCGTTGCAGCCGACGGAACGAATAGTGGTGGCAAGACGGGCGGGGGAAGTGGGTTGCGTTGACGGCCACTTCCGCCTGCCCTGACCTAGCTTGGCTTGTTGGGTTGGCTTGAGTTGTCTGGGTATCTGTTCGTCATCAAGCTTTTCTGCATCGATTCGTCGTAGCTTTACCATGGCAGCAACAGCAGCAGCATGATATGACGATCGTTGTTGCTGTTTCTAGAGGCGCATTTTCTATTGTCGTCATGGGCTGGTTCAGCACAGCAGCAGCAGCAGCAAGAAAGGGCATGGCAAAAAAAAGCCCACCAACAGCAACGCTACCGCAGCGCAAAACAACCGCCGATGCAGCAGCAGTACAAGTAACTATTACTAGTAGTAAAAAGTAGCAAACTTCCAGTTTCGTACTTCATACACACGGAAACTATAGTAACGACAGCAGCAACAACAACGGCAGCAGCAACAACAACGGCAGCAGCAGCAACAACAACAACAACAAGAACAACAACATAACAACGACATAAACAACACAACAACAACAACAACAACCACAACGACAGAAACAACAACAATTCACAGCCACAATCATGACAGCTAGTGCGTCACTAGCAATTGGACGATAGATGGAGCTTTCAATCAGTAAGAAGCAGTAAGAATCCCACAGACAAGATTACCAGAGAGAAAGCTGGTTTCCTTTTCTGCAACAATAATCATCATCATCATCAACACCATCATAATAATAGTAACTATATCACAGCAGCAATAAAAAAAGAAAAGCGTTACATACTCCTATGTGGTTTCTTCAGTGCGTTTCTTCGACCGCTGAAATTACGGTGCTGGCCGCAGTCAAAGCTTCAAGGGCGATAGCCGTTCTAGAGTAACAAAAAAACACGACCAGTGCAGATCTAGCTGGAACAACGGATGGTCAACAGCTAACCTTGACAAAAACACACAGCGTGCACAAGTTTCTAGTAATTTCTAGTTTGACTTCTCAGTGTGATGCGCAGAGGATGTTGCCCAGATGCTCAGAAGTAGTTTACAAGGAAACGAGTCACACGAGCGCTTCTGAATAAAACAGTTTGAGTAGTAGTAGTAGTAGTAGTAGTAATAATTCTAAATTATGATATTATGCGTATTGTTATTATTATTATAAGCAATACAGAGGCGATGCAGAAGCGTCA
Organism: Dermanyssus gallinae; assembly: GCA_003439945.1. Taxonomy (NCBI): domain Eukaryota; kingdom Metazoa; phylum Arthropoda; class Arachnida; order Mesostigmata; family Dermanyssidae; genus Dermanyssus; species Dermanyssus gallinae. The sequence continues at coordinate 10,864 of QVRM01000606.1, read as the reverse complement.
GTATTGGCTTGCTATCTAAACGTTGGTCTGACTTTTCGTTGAAAATTGTTCTAATTACACAAATCGATTTTTTTCTGTACTGTCTCTACACCAAATTGACTCTAGATAGATGCAAGAACTTCACTAGTTCCGACCGGCCGCTGGTCTAACGGCCGTATAGCCAACGGAAACGTTAGACCGACAGCTATGTTAGTCCTATAGACTACACTTAACTGTGCATACGTGCACACAGATAAATGCGTAGTGTCGACTATTCGCGTTTCAAACAACGACAAGCAAAGCAACGGAAGAAAGCAAAACCAAGTGGATGTGACCCCGTTGGAAACAGGATGATTATATCGCATCGTGCCGTACCGCATTAACAATCGGCGAAACAAAACACGGCGATAGAACAATGCTACTACTACTACTACTACTACTACTACTACTACAAACCAGACAAGACTAATAAGCGTACATAGTGTGAAAGACATGCAAATGCTAGTGTTGGATTCAATAACGAACATCGCAACAGCAGCAAGAGCAACATTAACAGAAACAAAAAACACAACAACAACAACAACGACAACGGCAATAAGAACAACAACACAACAACAACAACAACAACAACAACGACCACAACAACAACAATGACAACGGCAACAACAACAACGGCAACAACAACAACAACAACAACAACAACAACAACAACAACAACAACAACAACGACGACGACGACGACGACGACGACAACAACAACAACGACGACAACAACAACCTTTAGAAAGAAAGAAAAGTGACAACTGCAGCAGCAGCAGTATCACCACCACCACCACCGCTACCAACGAAAACAACGACAACGGTAGAAGTGGTAATATGCACACATACGGTTAAAAATAGACAACTCGTTATGAAAACATACGATTACCATATGTTAATTCGAACAGAAGAGTGGAGCCATCAGAAAACCGCTAGACACTGCGACAGTCACAGCGGCGGTGACGGGCCGGGCGATATGATGTATCGACAATCATAACAGCAACAACAACAATAACAAGTGTGATGATATTGCAAACATACTACGGAAACGACGGCGACAAAATTAGTAATATCGGGACAAAGTTGGGGAAAAGGACGCCCGACGCCTTGACAGTAACCGAGGCAGCGTGACAGGGCGACACTTGAAGGATGGTAGGTAGAATTTTCCAAAGAAAAAGTCGACCAATGCAATAGGACGAAGCAATTTGTTTTAATTTTTAATGTTTGCCACAAAAAATTGTGAACGGGCTCAATGCCGGCCTGTCATACGTGCCATGCCGAACATTGCAATAATGTAATAATCACAATATGCGTGCGGGCTGGTCTTACGAAGACTGGCTTCCAAGCTTGCCATGGCCGTGAATGAAAAGACCATTGTAACAACGCTAGACTGCAACCAATTAGACGTCCGAACCATGTTTAATTTAATGAGAAAGGACAACATTTTCGACGAAGCACAACGAAGAATTCCGAAACTTCTACCAATAGCGTGGCAGCGCCACAGAGATCCGTCAATCCTCGCTTGGACCACACATGCAACCACAGAGTCCAAATCCGGCATCTAATAGGGAAATCTACTAGGGCCTGCACTGTTTTGCCCTGGCTTATCTGATCTGGTGTCAAGTCTTTAGAGCCCCCTTGGACCTCGCCGCAGCGTGCTATGCTGCATCATTGAATAAATTTCGTTCTCTGGCGGAACAACTTGTTAATGAAGATGCAAAACTTGAATTAAAGAAAATATTGGCAGATGCGATAATTAGGAGCCAACTTGACCCCGACCCCCTAAAAAAGTACGTGAACCAGCATTTCTCGACGTTTGTAAATAAAATCAAAAGTCAACAAAGGGTATCATGGGTGACCTCACACCTATTAGAAAAGGGGCCGTTTTTAGCAGCTTAGCATTCCTTTAGCGAGGCATGGCTTCAAGCTCTACCCTTCCGTCAGCCTGGCGCCATGCTGGATCCTAGCTCCTTCCGCATGGTGTCGGCTATTAGTCTGTGAGCCGTTCTTATGAAGTCATCTCAACTGTATGAAGGCTTCGTGTAGGACTGATGCCGTACGTTCATCTGCGGTAAATATATATATATATATATATATATATATATATATATATATATTTTTTTTTTTTAAATATATATACCGTTGGCTTGTGGAGCAATGCCGCAGATGCGTAAGCATAGACTGTCGGTTATATAGAGTATGTCCACTCAGTATCCTTTATGTTCTTATGTCTCATACATGTATGGCTAGTCGAACACAGCTAACATGAAAATCGACGCTACTGCTGCCGTATTTATGCCGAGTCAAAATAGAAGCGGATTTTGCAATTGTGAACTGTGGAATGAAAAAGCTAGGGCTTTCAAAGATATCTGTCTCGAGTTGTGATTGAATGAATAAATGGACAAATAGGTTGTGAGTGATAGGAATTCGGTGTGTGTGTGTGTGCATAGCTTTATATTCTTATATATATATATATAGCCTACAGAATTCTGTCGCAGCGTGCTATCAGCTGACTAGAGCAGAATTGTAAGCAACCAAATAATGTCTCGTCTTTGCCTCGTATATCACAAGTTTGCAACAATATTCGTTTACGTTTTGCTCTTGTCAGCAAACAGCATAGGATTGTTGTACCCAGCGATGGCCGGGGGACTGGCTGGTCACTTTCTAATCGACAGCAGCTGGTTTGTTCCAAGTCTATCCAATTTTTGGCGATCTTTTAATCAACAAACGTTTGCCTCAAGAGGTATTTAAACTTAAGTTTAAATATTTATAGTCTCCTAGTTATGAAATAGTTGAATATATACAGGGGTATTACAAGAATATTTGATCAACGATATATGGAATTGTAGAGCTCGTTAAGGCAAATATTTTTTTCAATGGAACATGGTCTCTAAGAGGCCCTGTTTCGGAATGAGAGTTAAATTACTACAATTTGTAACACTGGTGTTTTTGCCCGACATAGGAGCATAGAATGTGCTGTTGCGAGACAACCAGGTTTCCTAGACAGAAGCTAAACACACCGCCGTGTTCGTGAGAAAATTCTGCTTCTTTCGAAGAACTCATAAGGACTCATAAGATGCTACATGGTCGCTTAGAAGAGAATTCGCCAAAATGAAGTTATTTTATTAACCTTCATGCCCAATACCTCAAAATCATTACCTTACGACCACTTACAGCGCTCTAAACTAACATATTCGCATCGCTCTAACTAACACATTGCAGCGCTCTAAACTAGACAAATGCGCATTTCATGACGATCATTTTGGTACCAAACTTATGGCAATGCGAGCTACATGCACTTAATCTGGACATCCCACCAAAAAATCGTAATTACTCCGCAACCACAGCTCGCATTGCCATAAATAATCGTCATGAAATGCGCATTTGCCTGAATATGTTAGTTTAGAGCGCTGTAAGTGGTCGTAAGGTAATGGTTTTGAGGTATTGGGCGTGAAGGTTAATAAAATAACTTCATTTTGGCGAATTCTCTTCTAAGCGACCATGTAGCATCTTCTGACCGGCCTTATGAATGTGGTTGTCTCGCAACCGCACATTCTATGCTCCTATGTCGGGCAAAAACACCAATGTCACAAATTGTAGTAATTCAACTCTCATTCCGAAACAGGGCCTCTTAGAGACCATGTTCCATTGGAAAAAATATTTGCCTTAACGAGCTCTACAATTCCATATATCGTTGATCAAATATTCCTGTAATACCCTGTATATATATATATATATATATATATATATATATATATATATATATATATATATATATATATATATATATATATATATATATATATATATATATATATATATATATATATAGAAGTGTTCTGCGGTTCCGAATGTTCTGAGTAATTTTCGGCATATTACACAAATGCCCACAGAATAACCCGTTTTATTATTTATCAGGACTTGATGGCATATCGTTTACAAGTGCACGTATTGCGCCGGAATCATCCCCTTAACTTCATCCCGTAACCTATATGAGTTACTATCTTATTACTATTGGTATTATTATTAATATCATTGGTATTTATATTTAATTTGTACGTTTAGTAGAATTGGTGGCTGAGAACGTCTGCTTGAACTTCATGGTTAACTAACTCAGCCTCGCATTTAGCTAAATCCTTAAAGAACAAATAAGTTAGTTCCCTTATAAATGAATTCCAGGGTCGTCATTGTTATAGGTGCAAAAATGTATCTTCCTAACCATTTCAGAATATTTACTCTTTTTCGCGGTTCTTGCATGTTTCCGCTATCATCCTAGCTGCGATGCGAATGGGACATTTCCCACATGTTCATTATGTGATGGACGATTATTGTTATTATTCTTGCGTGTTAAACAATGTCACAATTGTGATGTCTGAACGTGGCATTTCTTTTAAAGCAATACTTTACTCCATGGCGCCTAAGATAGATGTCGCTTCCCCTCTGCAAACGGCCAAAGGCAACGCTTGCCTCAAGAGTTAACCTTCTTTTCGACCGCTAGTGGCCCCTTGCATTCGCTTACTTAATTCTTTGAAGAATACTTCGGTTTCTTGATGATTGGTCCTAGTGTCTCCATGGCAATACGCACAAAAATATTTAAAATTGTTTCCAGCCCAGCGTATTTATTCCGTTTTCTGGCGTTTACGTGCTTTGCTACCCTACCCGGGTCAAGTGAGCTAAGATGTAAGTAGAAAGCCGGGGCTGTGCTCGAAACCGTTGCACCCCAAGCTAAGGACTTCCCATTATTATTATTATTATTATTATTATTATTATTATTATTATTATTATTATTATTATTATTATTATTATTATTATTATTATTATTATTATTATTATTATTATTATTATTATTATTATTATTATTATTATTATTATTATTATTATTATTATTATTATTATTATTATTATGCAAGTATTGTTTGTCTCAACTTAGTAAAAATAGCCGCCCTATATTACAGTGACATCTACAAAAAAATCTATGAAAGTAGCGCAGAATGATCATCCAAGGTAGGATTACGGTTGACGACCCAACAATGATTCGAGTCATGAATGAGCAAGGCAAATGCTGGTGCATATAAGCTGCGCGGCATACTGCTTTTGATGCGTTTCGGTGCTCAGCTTAAGCCTCAAGCTTAGCTAACTCTCGCGAAAATTTTAGAGTGGCCACCTATGTATGCCTATATGATTTGGATTAGTACGGGTAAATATATATGGCTAACTGTGTGGTCTCCTATTTACAGTTTCGATATATATATATATCATCAATTGAAAAAAATTCAAATTTTGCTGTTATCTAACACAGTGAAAGTTAGCCGTTATCCTCATAAACAATATCATCGGGATAAGCTCACATAATCAAGTCGCAAAAATATAACTGAAGGTGGGCCTTCGTCGGGAATATTTACTAAGTTCGGATCCCTACAGCTAAAAAAAGTAAAAAATAAACGCGCTGCAAAACAGGCTGCAACGTAATGAAGTCGAATGAAGCTTCAGCTCGTGTTTAAAAATTTCCAAAAGGATTTTGGAAGGCGGTGACAGTACAAATACAGTTAGCCTGTGCAAATGCAGTTCTCTTAACGTCGAGTTCTCTGGGAAGCCAGCCAACAACCTCTCAAAATGCGTTTGATAGGTGGGTGGTAGACAGGTTACGGACTAGAACTCACAAACTGCGCTCTAAGTCAGGAATTGACTCCACCTGCGTGAGGTGTCGCGTGTATACGAAGACGATGTTACACGTCATTTACGCCATCGAGTGAAGTACCGACGGTTGCATTCCGAAAGACCAGCTGGTTGCACCCGTAGGTTTGGAAGAAGAAGAAAACCAGTGTGCCCACTTTACCCAGACTAAGAGACTCGTGGACCGCCCTGAAGAAGAAGAGAAAAGACAGAATTTTTCCGCCACCGACATTTGCTCGCCGTTGATGTGAATGAGTAGTAGTGTAATATCACGATAAAATCTAATAGTGAATAAAACAAATATTAGTAAATAACCACAACCAAATATTAACTGTACGGCTATTACTGTGGCTGCATGTCATTCAGAACGACGATGGCGTCACTAACCCGAGAAGTCGAGACTTCCGTCTATCGGATCCGCTCGGAACGGAGAAAGGTCACAACATCATGCTTAGCCGTGCAGTTTATATCGCATATGTACCTATATTTGCTAGCAACGCGCACTTCGGAGCGTTAGCCGGAAAGATAGTACTGCATCATACAACGTTTTTTGAAGCCGATATGTGGGAATCACACTCGCAGACACATATTATTGTGTGTGAGTATTCTTGCAACTATCGTCGTGACAATGTAAGCCGGCACCATGATGTACTTAATGTGCCTGGTCGACGTAAGCGTAAGGGGCAAGCGCAGAGATACTTTAAGATGTATGTCGTATCGATTTGCAACCTCTCAGCCATATATATATATATATATATATATATATATATATATATATATATATATATATATATATATATATACATACATATATACATATATCGGGCAAATTAAATTACACCTGGGTAAGGCACTAGTGGGATATGCCAGTTATTAAATATGACATAAAGGCTAACTAGGTATATTGCGTTAACGAGTAGCCATCATATTGAGTATTAAGCGTGTGATTTCTATAGTATTGTCTCACTCTTCGACAAGTATCGGTAAGAAATCATGCTTAATGATTTAACGCAATTCTGACAGCACCCCGCAGCTCTTCTCAGTTAGGCGCGTGCGCTGCGACTGTGACACTCCTCGCCACAACAGTCCGAACAAAGAATTCAGAGACGAAAAAGGTACATAAAGCATATAAACAATATGCATTGACCATAATACAAAAATGCTATGCAATACGCCTGTATGAATAAAATCTGAATAAAGCAGACTGAAGTAATAAACACGAGGCAGCAAACATCGTACAGGTTGTCGCCATTGTTGTCGAGCGATATATCGCCACTCACCACAGACTTGTAGGCGTTTAGACCGAGCCGCGCCTGCTTGTTATAATAGATAGAATCAACGTTCAGTTTCAGCCAGACGCTCGGCAGGAATGGCGTGAGTTCGCGTCGGGCTGCACGATGGGACATGCAGAGCAAGAGCTCAAACAAACGGAGGGCGGGCGCCAACGAAGCCTGTGACGGCTTGACAAAGCAGGTGAGCACGACCTCTCTATATATATATATATACATATATAGAGGTCGTGCTCACCTGTATATATATATATATATATATATATATATATATGCAGCCCACCGTGCGGAGACTAGCAAATTGAGAAAATACTCATCAATCGGGTATCCCCACGAATTCTGCCCTCTCGCGTTTGAAACCCTAGGTGCTCCTGGCGTTCGGACCAAGCAGTTGATCCGCAAAGTCGGCACCTTGTTAAACCTGTCCTCCGGTGATAACAGGTCGTCGTCCTTTTTCAAACAACGCCTGGATCTTGATATACAACGTGGAAACGCTGCCTCCGTTCGGGGCACACTTCTGAGGTGGTGGTGTCGGCCTGACCTCATCGAAATGGACACGTGAAAGCCACAATACGCGCCCACTAGGCATATTGGCTTAGCTAATCCATCGTGATACGTGTAACATAGGCATAATGTATTATATTGAAAATAAACTTATATTTATATATGCCCCATCTATCCGGGATGCTGCCGGCTCGATCTCTATTGTTGGTCAAACTTTCTTTGAGCGATGCTCATTGGGAATAAATGATGAACTACACCGCTGAGACCGCGTTGTAGTAACAGCATTACTGTGGTCGCGAGCATGCTGCCGCTCTAATATGAAAGACGTTAGGCGTACATGTAATGAAATCATAATATATATATATATATATATATGTTCTAGTGCAGATCAATGGCGGCCCCGCCACTGTCGAAAGTTCTCCGCCTTTATCTATCTTCGCTTCTTCATCATCTCATCACAAATCGTTGCGGCTGTTGCTGTTGTTACGTCGTCGTCGTCGTCATTGTTGGTGTTTCAAGTTCACGGCAAACACAACTGCGGTCGTGGTCACGGCAAGTACCAACATCTGTCCGCTTGACAGCAATCTAGTCAAATGAATATAGCCTTTCTGTTCGATAGGGAATGGTTACGTCCGCATCGCACCATCATCATCATGACGTTATATCCTTGTCGTTGATGGTTTTGCTGCTGCTGCTGTTGCCGCTGTTGTTGTTTCTGTTGTTGCAGTTGTTATTTTTGTTGTTGTTCTCGTGGTCGTCGTCGTCGTCGAAGCACAACCCATCTACCCACCGGAACATCTGTTAGTTAGACTGCACGTCGTGCTATTAACACATATGTATGTACATACTTATACCGTCCTTTGCTGTAGCACTGGTAGCTTGGGCTGTAACGCTCCGTTCCTAAAAAAAACTGAACTACCCTTCGATCGAATTAGAATTGAATCCCATTCGGGAACAGTAGTGTGTTCGTCTTATTTTTTGACTGTTAAATCAGGTTGAACTATCCTAGCTGCTATACTTCTTCTGCTGGTGGAAGCCTAATGACATACCCAGTATGAGCACGCCTTAACGGCATGCATAACTAATGATCATCTATTAATCGATTATGATCTATATTAAATATTACTTTGCAAATTCTGCGAACATTTATTTTTCGTTCACATAGTGCTTGTACACAGTTGAATGGTTATTACTATTACCTGTCATGTGTCGTTTTTTCTTGTAGCCGTACTGGCAGCATCTGCCTGCATCGCCAGTAATGTCGAATTTAAATGCACACTTACTCCAAGGCTATCCTTTTCTTTTATGAATCGACATAATCCGTAGGCTACATTTATTTAACTACTGTGTCTGTTACAATTATTGTTACATCCTATATAAGGGCTTCCCTGACTCACAACGTATCATCGTCATACTATGAGGCCGTTTTTCGTCTTCCCGTGAGCAAGGCCCATGGCTTCAAGTATCGCTGGGACACGACCCGACCAAAGGGCCTCTGCCAATGAGTCGATAATGCCAGCACCAGATTCCATTCGGCACGGCCACCGTTCGGAATGCAGCTATGATAACTGGATAATGCGCCATTGAAACGCATATGAAAAACGAAAAATCGGTGTTGTCCTACCGGTTTTTTCGCATCTGCACTGGTGGGGGATCTATCAGTAGAGTGCGCTCAGTCCAATGCCGACACTTATTCTCGTAGGAATGTCGTCGAGCAGTGTACCCAGATGGGCGGTTTGAAGAGCATTCTATGACGCCCCTCGCACCCATAGCCCATGATGTCTGGCGAGTGTAACAATGGGTTGCGGGGTCGATCTCGGCGCATGGCGCATACACCGACAGAATTTATCGGTCAATCATCGTCGTCGTCGTCGTCGTCGTCGTTGTCATTGACTTTCATTCAGCGCCGTCAGCTTGGAGTTTGTTTCGGCTTGCGTTGAGAGTTGTTTTTTCTGTCTCCCTCTGTCGATGTATCTCCTCACAGTCGCACTGCCGGAATGCACAATTAGACAAATTCGCTACGATAATCTCGTTCACGAAAGCAGAAGCAACCCACCCAATTCTCGGCGAAATTCGGTGTCGACCCCGCACCGGCCGATCCCGACAGGCATCAACAACGAGACTACTCGATCAATGGCTCCTCCGCCTCTGATGAGGCGACCGCACGCCGAGGAAGCAGACAAGATGCACAACTACTTCAGCTCGTTTCCCTGCGTCGTAACCTGGCCATGATACAACTTCTACGCGGTGTGGTGCAATCGTCGTCGTCGTCGTCATCGCCGTCGTGTGATGTAACAACACCCCTCAAAACGTCCATCCTCAACCCCCCACCCCCCGTCCCGACTCCGCCCGCTTGTCTGCGCCAACTCCAAACTGAGCCAACCTGTCCGCCTTGAATTGATGGTTCGGACTCAGATTGCCTTGAATGAATCTCTCACCTCTTTTCCCGTCTTCTCGTTGGCCTTCTCGGAACTGACGCAACCTACGCTACAGAGACACGATACCACCGCCGGCTAGTCTTTCAACCGTTGCACGATGACCGCCGTACGCATCGACGAACACACCTCTCGAAATGCCTACAAACTAAGATGCCTAATTAAGAGAACTTTCCTCGCTCTGGCTCATCTCTGCTCGTTCAGCGGGTGTCTTTTCTCTTCTGTAACTAGGCGATTTCCTGTTTTTTGTTTTTCTCCATTGTTCGCTGTTGCTTGTTCGCTCTTCGTCGTCGTCGTCGTGTGGCACAAGAAATCCGCGCACGCGCTGAGTGATTTTCGATTCGAGCGCGCAATCTTCATCTTCATCGAATCTGGCCAGCGTACGGATTCGTCAGCGATCGGACAATCTATTTATTATACAACACATATCCATCGAGTGTATGTGGAGTTCGTCTAGTGCACACGAGTATATACGGTGTGTAGACGAGTGCAACTCAACAAGCAACAATCAAACATAGCATGTTGAGCTGGTATGTGTGCGCATACGCCGTGCGTAGTGGCTACAGCCTCCAGTCAGAGTTTCTGTCTTCGTTCATAGACAGGTCTTCGGGCGACCGCAACCCGCAACCCAAGGCGGCCTCGCGAATAACAACAACAACGACGACGACAACAACGCCTGTCACAACAACAACCACAACAGCAGTGGTGACGACGACGACGACAACAACAACGCCAACCACAACCAAATGAAAAGGAAGCATAAAGCGATTGACTGCTAGTGAACAAACACAGACACAATAAGGCTTCATTACGAGTTGCGCCAGATTGGCATGCATGCCCTTCCTTTGCAAGCGCGTTAAAAGCTCGGTTCAACAATATCCTCATTTAGGCATGATCACGTTGAAACTCCAAAATCTCCAGTATGTAATACGCACGTGCGTATAT
>QVRM01000605.1:250000-353319 GCA_003439945.1 Dermanyssus gallinae | reverse complement strand
GAGAGAGATGGAGAACAACTTCAGCAACGTAAGAGAGTCATATAACAATAAACCATTATCAAACATCCACGCTACTGTGTCATTGCTTTCAGCTGCGTTCGCTGCGCCGTGTTTCGTGTGTGGCCTCGTTTGCGCAACAACTCTGCAACTACGCCCCCTCCCTCCCTTTCGACTCACTATTTAGAGCACCGCGCAGACAGATTCCACGTTGGGAGAAGAGTGCTGGCGGCCAAAAACAAAGCGGGTGCTACGAAACGATTGAACAACATATGAATGATCTCTTTCCCCATTGTTCTAAACAAATGATAGTTGAACAAGTTTGGAAAGTGATAGGAAGAAAGTAAGATCTCATCTAGGAACAGCTCTTCTTGGTTCTAGAAGATGCGTTGTGTTAACAGTTTCTAGTTTAAGTTTTTTCATGGCGTTTAACTAAGTGGACTGAGTTTGCCATGACTATTAGTGGAGCCTGAAGCTTAAGTGGAACCACGACGCTCTCTAACCTTACTATTAGATACGTAACGGTGCTGATAACGCACACGCTCGAAGTGTGCCTTTATACCGGCCGCTGGCGAGTCCCATGTATAAGTATGACTTACCTAGAGATTTTTTAAAGTTTTGCGGAGTTTAAAATATCGATTAGGCGGTCAACGTCCTGCGCTGATTCTATAACAGATAGGCAATTGCCCCGAAAAATAAGTATTAGCAGAGTGCGTACATGAAAGATTTTCTAGCGAAATTTCCTGCACTGAGCGATGCGCTGAGTTCTACACGATCTTTCAGAAAGTTTCCCGATATATGTGGCGAATGGAATATTTCCAGGCGCTTACAAAAAATAAAGGCAGCTTGAGACATTTGGACCCCGCCCGCCGAAATTCGTATTCATTTTACCGTCATCATGTTTTCATCTGGAGTTTAATTTATTGTAGTATAACGTTACGTTAACGCCACGTGTAACAAAGCTCATTAGACAGAACCTTGTGAATTTGTTTGGCATACAACTAATTTTAGCGGTCTCAGCTTTGTTAAGCCGGCGTTTGCTGTCTAGTTTGCTCAATTATTGCAGGCAGTGTGGTAGTTGCATGCCTTTCGATATTCTTTGCACGCATCTCTAATAGAATATTCATAGGATATCCGGAACACTTTATTTTAGCGGAGAGAGTGATGAAAGCCATAAACAGTGTATATTGTAGTCTTATGACAAAGGTATTAGCAGCAGCTAAGTTGTCAAAAAATAATTACCTCGGTTCATTAAACAGTTGAATTGTTATGTGACTCTAATTTGCATGTTTACTACATTGACGGCAGCACAAATGAATCAATAAGATTTTTTTCCCATATATATATACAGGGTATTACAGGAATATTTGATCAACGATATATGGAATTGTAGAGCTCGTTAAGGCAAATATTTTTTCCAATGGAACATGGTCTCTAAGAGGCCCTGTTTCGGAATGAGAGTTAAATTACTACAATTTGTGACATTGGTGTTTTTGCCCGACATAGGAGCATAGAATGTGCTGTTGCAAGACAACCAGGTTTCCTGGACAGAAGCTAAACACACCGCCGTGTTCGTGAGAAAATTTCGAAAAACTCATAAGGCCGGTCAGAAGATGCTACATGGTCGCTTAGAAGAGAATTCGCCAAAATGAAGTTATTTTATTAACCTTCACGCCCAATACCTCAAAATCATTACCTTACGACCACTTACAGCGCTCTAAACTAACATATTCAGGCAAATGCGCATTTCATGACGATCATTTTGGTATCAAACGTATGGCAATGCGAGCTGTGGTTGCGGAGTAATTACGATTTTTTGGTGGGATGTCCAGATTAAGTGCATGTAAAATGACGCGCTGCGGCTGTCGCGCGACACGTCGGCGGTAGTGAACGTCGCCACACAGTCATTTTACATGCACTTATTCTGGACATCCCACCAAAAAATCGTAATTACTCCGCAACCACAGCTCGCATTGCCATAAGTTTGGTACCAAAATGATCGTCATGAAATGCGCATGATGCGCATTTGCCTGAATATGTTAGTTTAAAGCGCTGTAAGTGGTCGTAAGGTAATGATTTTGAGGTATTGGGCGTGAAGGTTAATAATATAACTTCATTTTGGCGAATTCTCTTCTAAGCGACCATGTAGCATCTTCTGACCGGCCTTATGAGTTCTTCGAAAGAAGCAGAATTTTCTCACGAACACGGCGGTGTGTTTAGCTTCTGTCTGGTTGTCTCGCAACAGCACATTCTATGCTCCTATGTCGGGCAAAAACACCAATGTCGCAAATTGTAGTAATTTAACTCTCATTCCGAAACAGGGCCTCTTAGGGACCATGTTCCATTGGAAAAAATATTTGCCTTAACGAGCTCTACAATTCCATATATCGTTGATCAAATATTCCTGTAATACCCTGTACATATATATATATATATATATATATATATATATATATATGGGAAAAACAACTATATATATATATATATATATATATATAGTTGTTTATTTTGCCAGCTGTCGGTTGCATGCGTGCACCGTATATGCATATTTTAAGGTTTAGTAGAACTCGGCAAGAAAATGTGTTTTTCCCAATAAAAAAAGGCGATGAAAACGTCTTGTCTAGGAGTGAGGATGAAATGTATAAAAAGAAGGTGTTCTGTCTTTTTTCTCCTACATAGTTTGCAAAATCTACGTCTGCGGTAGAACCAGTCAACGCATGTAGGCACCGATCCTACCGGCGTGGCATACCAATAGTTCGTCACTGTACGATTTCCTTTCTTGCTGTTCGTTCCTTGTTCGGCCATTGGCCAATTGGTCATCACTCGTGGAGAAGATGGCAATCACCACCTTGCCAGGTAACCGTTGGCGCTTCGTTTTTTTGAGCAGAGGCGCCCAAAAGCCTAAGTTTTTTTGGGCGAGCTCTGGGACATGAGTACATCTGAGGATCATCACGTGTGGCTGATTTCAGAACCAAGAATGGCCGGCCGTCGACGAATTTTGTCAGAAATTCTCACGACAAAAAGGGAGCCCCACTCTTTCGTCCTGTGTCTAATAAAAGTACTCAACCTAACAGATTTTTTGGTAGCGAGTCCGAAATTGAATTGTTTAGAGGGTTAGCGTATTCAAGGTCAAAATCTTCCCTAGCGATGCCTATGTATGATGTTTGAATCTTTGTCCACCGCAGCTTTTGCACATTGCCACCTTTTCCATCTTGAGCTATAATTCCATGAGTATTCTTCTTCTGCCTACGTCCTACATTACATACCGCTATTTTGTTCCAAATCTTGGAACAAAATAGCGGAATAAATAGCATAAACTATCATGTATAGCAAAATCCTGAAAAAGGTCTTTTCTCTGGACCTCTGAAGTATCTACCTAATATATGTACTCGTCCGGTCCTGCGGTCTGGTTAATGCTGCTTTTCTCTGACCACTAATTTTTGTCGTTATGTTTAGAGGATATCCTGCAGCTCCGCGTGAAAGTTTTCCTCAAGTGTCATTTACCACGCGGCGACGTGACGGGTTTTCTGTGGGCTTGTTTTCTAGTTGTATACTGAGCACTAGTAAGTTAAAAGTGCACAAAACAGCTGATGTTGACTCTGCCATTGATGAGTTTTGTAACCAGTTCTACTACTTCGAATATGATTCGTGTCTAGCCGGAGTCGTTGAGGAAAATGCAGTTGGTGGATCACGTACAGTTGTATTCTATCTTAGTCTTAGACGTTTTAGGCGTAATGTCAACACCGTTGGCACCTCAAGATAGGCTTACACGAGTGGAAGGCTGCCTACTGCAATGCTCTCCGGAGATACAAGCAGGCCTTGCGACTCACAAGGGACTCTTTTTACAATTGCGGGTTTTTCAAACTGAATGACAATTTTTTTCAAACTATGAAAGTTAATTGGCGAGTCCTGTGGCCAAGAACAGTCCAGCGGTATAGTACCATCGGCGCTTGCTCTTCGATTGCAGACAATAGCTCCAGAAGCCGGAGAGTATTGCCCATGAACTCAACAGGCATTTAGCAACTACTGGGTCAACTACTGTGGGCGCCTTGCTATCAAGACAAACAACCGGATTGAGTAAGCATTGATCTAGCGGACGAATCATGCATCGTTCAGGTTAGATCAAGTCAGTACATTCACGTTTCGTTGAATCTTCAAAACACGAGAACGGGCTAGAACTGCGGAGTTACTAATGTTTCTGATGCAAGTTACCACAAATGAATACCTCGGCACTAGCTCGTCGGGTGACCGGCAGAGTCAACTATTTCATTATCACTGGTTTGTCTCGCAAACCAGATTCAAATAAAAATAGTTATTTTATCTAAAAAAGGGGAGAACTTACCCGGGTCACTAACTATTGCCTTGTTTCTTTTGGTCTATTGCTTACACAAAATGTTCGAGAAGCTGGTGATTGAGAAGACTCGAAAGGTACCTGGAATCAGCAGGTACCTTCGAGTCTTCTAGCAGGTTATTTTCGACTAGCCAGTCCGATTTTAAGAAATCGCGGACCACAAATAGACGTTGCGGCTGCCTTCAGTTGTTTATGCCAGTCGTTGTTCCTGCAAATTTTAAAGTGTCTGGGATGTGCACCTTTGCCAATTGATTAGAATGCTTAAAATTTCGGCAAATGATATCCTGCTTAGAATTTCGGCAAATGATAAGACATTCGCGTACGGGAAGGACACCTCAATGTTATTTCATTTTGAGTCAACCAAGCTTGACATACTACTCTTCTAGGTGTGAAAGACACTATTGAGACTTTCCTTGGTCTTTGGCGGTCAGGCGCTCTAACTGTCGCCTTGCCACATTTGTGACACTTTTCATTTTTAACGAAACTAGAAAACAGTTTCTCGTCTACTGCTTGCCGTCTATTGGAGGCTCCCGTCCTTGAACATTTTGATCACTTTTGTCTGTGAGGGAACTCGCAAGGTTAGTAGGCAACATGTGGCCAATGTGCGTTGAGAAAAATATGTAAATGTAAATCTGTGAAGATATATGACGTTATGTAAATGTGTACAGTCGTTTTACCCTTTATTTTTGGTGAAGTGGGAGAGACGTAGTATATTATGCCCTTCTGCAGAACGAGGAAGCCGTGCACACTGTTTGCAAAAAAAAGTATATATATATATATATATATATCTTCAAAATTTCGGAATCATCTTCAATCTATGCAGTGTAAAAAACAGTGTACTTCTGACGCACGGTGGTTACAGTTTAGATTGTATACGAACGTGGGTAGGTCTTCGCCGCGAATATCAGCATAGTTCGATTCTATTTACGTTTAATGTACATAAACGTATCGACAACCAGGTTGTTTTGACAGCGTGTCCGTGTTTAGAGAAGCTTTCCAGGCTTAACAACCGCTAGGCAGAAGGCAGAATACCAAGGAGGTGAAAAGAGAAAAATAATTGTTCCGAAAAGCTACTAATAGGGGGACCATGGGTAACGTCGCACTCTGGGCATGGTCGCTGAAGTGTTCAAATGTGTGTATACAATGACGACTGTACTGTATGTGCCATCTTGAAATGCAAAGTTATTGCAAAATAAACGATATGTAAAGTACAAATGTTCGAAAACACCGGTCTGTCTCGTGGGGTATCGCTAGCCAGCGTCATCCAGTGTGGGAACACGACGACACCTACGGCTACAGCATTAATATAGCAACAGCAGCAATAATGACAACGACGAAAATGGCAACAACAGCTACAACAACAACAACCACAGTAGTACTATTACCGGCGTTTAATTGCCCCTCATTAGGCGGCGCTATATCGGCATCGCTCGTGCCCGCTATCATGGCGGGGTCAATGAGCGTTGATGTCGTCGTAGTTTAGCCTTACACCACCGACAAGCGAGACCTTGCTTGTTGTGGCACACGAAACCTTCACGGCGGTCATTCCGACGCATAGCCGCCCTTTGGTCACCCATGAACTGTATCTAAACTGGCTCTCGTCGACCTAGTCGCAAAGGCCGTCCAGCAGACAGCAGCACTAACAACCCTCGACGTCATCAGCTTTTTGTTGTTCTGGTTAACGTAGTATCAGTTGTAGTAGTAGTTAGTAATAGTAGTAGTAGTAGTAGTTGTAGTAGTAGCGGTAACAGCAGCAGCGTCACTGGTAACAGGTTGTGGCAACCGTCGTGTTCGTTGCCGTGAAAGCTGTAAAAGCGGTCGCTCGAGCAATCGATGTAACAACGGCTGTCGAAGCTGTCACCGGTTGCAGTCGCCGAAGGGGGCGAGGCGGCCCGTACCATTAGAACACGTGCGAGCCTGCGTGCATACAGATGCTTTTGCTGCTGCCTCTGCTGCAAGAGTCTATCGGTTCTCAAGCGCTCGGTTGTTAACTACTAAGGACACAACGTGCCTCCCCCTCCCACCGATACCACTCATCGATAGGTTCAGATGTGGCAGAAGGACGTCTGCAAGGACCGGGCAAACGTCATCTGAAGACGGGTGAGCTCTCGTTACGTTATAGATTGCTAAACCACCAATTGATCGACTGACATTGATTTAGCACCAGGAAACCCTGCTGCAAGAAACGCTCTGCTTGCCGCCGTTACGCTAGCTAACTCCAACCTTTAATGGTTTCGCCATCGACCAAGCGTAGGCAATCGACTGTGGGCGTGGAATGAGTTGTTCTTCAAGCCTCACCTTCAACATGAGCAACAGCTAATAATACCCTGTTGGAGGTCTTACGACGTTCAGCAAACGTGTGCATACGTGCTTCTTCTAGACGTATCAAACTTTGCAAATTCCGGACCACAGCGCGAGGCGGAGGGACGTGTGTTTTTAGTGGGTTGATCGATAGCGGCCTGCATTGGTCAAGACCCCCGCACTATTCAGCGTTGTGGGCCAAACTGCAGGTGCGTAGAAGAATCCAACAGCCATTATCCAAGAGAAGAATATTGAATATATTGAAATATGAATGCTTGCCGATAACATACCGAGACGAAAACGCCTTATTGTTATAACAATAATTACAAGACATACAGCTCCCGTTGCATGCAGTTTCCGCATGATGTCCTATGTGGTATTAACAATTACGTCATCTTGTTTATATGCTTATTAATAGTTTATTACTGTAGTGGGTAATCAATCTAGTCAATCTCAATACGTTCGGAAAAAGCAACCGTAAATGCTGGAGTCCCTCAATGTTCAGTTTTTGGTTATTGTTGTTTTGAACATCAATGGTATCTGCCATCAGCAATGTATCTTTCGAAGTCAGAGCTGTATTATTTGGAGTTACATTTGTAGTATGCGGTAAGTTTAAATGAAAAGATACGGAATTTCGTAATAACTAAACCCGTGGAAACCTAAATGCGCTTTTTTGGGAAAACGTAGTGAGACATCGAGGAACGCGAAAGAAGTGTTCGAAGGGGGTGTGCGCATATGCCATGGCTTGCGCACGAAGGGGGAACAGGCAGTTCTGTGTACTACTTATTTGACGCGGCAGTGATGAAGACATCATGGCGTTGCCATTGCAAAATTCAACGATTGAGCAGCAGCGAGGTGTTATCAGATTTCTACTGCTGAAAAACAGAATTTAAAAGTGCTTTCGAAGGAATATTTATCGAGGACGTGAAGAAGTGAAGTGCCCGTTTCCGTGAAAGGCGGGAGTGTTTTAGTGATGATCTAAGGCCAAGCAAGGCAAATACTGAAGTCACGGCTAAACGCATCGACAAAGTGAGAGGCCTGATCAGAAGTGGACGGCATGCCACAATGCGAATGCCTGAAGGTGCTAAGAAATTTTGCAATAGGAATGCCATGATGATGTTCTCATCAGTGCTGCCGTCTCATCTGGACGGGACACACAACTGCTTGCTTCTTTTTTCCGTCAACAGCAGGCACTCGAGCAAGCGTACAACCACACCTGGCACACGTCGTTGGCGTCCCTCGATGTTTTACTACGTTACCCAATTTACGCGGCATACTTAAATTTTAATCGGTTTGGTTATTACAACGTTTTGTACCTTTTCATTTGAACCCACCCTATATTTCAACTATCAACGAGCTCATTGAGTGACGACATATGTAGGGTAAACAAAATATTGCAGAAGGCCTGGACCGCATTTGCATCGTTCTGTCTCAGCCGTTTCCAAAGGTCTCCAAAACAGATTTTGTTGCTTTCAATTCTGCTCTCTTAGAACTAGCGTCTATCATTGGGATATAAAAATTCACATTACACCGCTGGATGCGGTCAAGTTAGCTTTAGTGCTCGGCTTCACACCATAAGATGACATAAAGTGGCCTCTTCTAGCGGACCTTATAGCATTCAAACGGCGTACGACGGTGGTTTGCGGTTTGGCTTTCCGCACGTGAGTTTTCCACCCTTGTGATAATGGATGCATACACGGCATCTGTGGATTTAATGTATTACAGTGTGGCGAAACACGTATAGGTCCGTAGTGTAAAGAGTTCAAGTAGTCAAAACGATACGGGCCGCGCTCTGTCTCGCAAGCTCTTAGGACAATAACATTATATATATATATATATATATATATATATATATAAACTAGGGCATCTAGTCGACTCCTTTGTCACTGAGACGAAATATAGAAGACAGCCGGTTGCTCCGAATGTGGAAATGTGGAGCGGAAATGTTTTGTTTCGAGAAGAGCGTGAAATTAGTTTGTGTTAGACTGGCGTCACAGGCTCTACATAGCTTTACAAAATGTGTGACTGCAAAAGAACCCGTTTGCCAATAAATAAACTAAACAACCTCATAGGTTGAATGGGAAAGCACACTGGATCTTAAAGTTTTCTAAGCGATTTATTACCAGAAACTTAGAAGGCGCTCAAGAAAATATTCGCTCGATGACGTGGTTTCAGTATGGTGGAGCACCAGCCTACGACGCTACTGCGGCACAGGACAACCTAAGCGAGACAGTTGCAAATCGGTGAATTGACAAACCGGTGGGCTCATCGTCTGGCCTCCGCTATCGCCTAACCTTAAATTTCTCGATCTTTTCCTTTGCGTCGAAGATTATTCGACGTTGCTGGGTCCGTTCGAGCAATGCCTGGTATATTTGAACGCGTTCAATAGTATCTTTACAATCGTTACCGAATGTGTCTAAGGGCTCGTGGACACACTTTCAAATAATTATTGCAATATAATAAATAGTTGTAGGCGGCAAAAAGGGCTTTCGTGCAAGCACAGATCGTTGCATCACTGTTGCATTCGCTTGCACTTCTAAACAAGACATTTCCGCCCTTGTTCCCCTTTTACCCACTACATCAGAAAATAAATGTTTTTCGACAAATGCTACCATTTTCTTTACATAAAAAAATTGCGCCCGAGAAAGCTGACATGCAGTTTATGTATGGCAAAGCAGACGGTAAACGCGACGGCCGCAAATCGGTTGTATACAGAACGTTTTTCAAACAGACGGGAATCAGGATACCTGCCAAGGAAATCAGGGCTACATCCATACCGGTTGCAGCTAATTTAAGCCTTGCTGGATCTAATTACCAGCTGCGCATTAATTACTGTCGCTGGTTTCTGTATCAAACAGCGGCCAATGTGGTATTTATTGCACTTGCTTTTTTCACGGACGAAGTGTCCTTCACACAATCTGGTGTGATCAACGCTCAATGTTCATTGGTGGGCCAAGGCGAACCCGTATATTCATTGTGTTCATTGGTGGGTCAAGGAGAATCCGGTTCACCGTAAAAACGTTTTTGCGAAGCTCAGCTGCGAGCCTCGATTTCATTAGACCACGGCTTTTACAAGATGTGCTGTTCCCCGCTCTAGAGGCTGCCGCTGACTGACTTGCGGCTGCCTCGGCCAAAGTCGTTGATCTTCTTCTCTGGAGCTTTCCTCTCTTCGATTGACGACGTTCATCTTTGGGGCCCGACTTTTTACCCTCAAGAAGAAAGATGGTTGCATGAGGCTCAGCGCATGCTCATCCGCAATCCAAAGGTGTGCTCTTGGTGGCCACCCGCTCTGGTTTGCGACACCAGAAGAATGCGAGGCCGCGGTGCATTCGATTCGGTTCTTCCTGTCAGTCACGCTCTAGAGCTACCCTTGTCGTTAAATTTGAGTTTAAGAACGCCTCCTACAGCATTCGGGGGGATCACTTATTGAGTACGGCCAAAGCTTAAGCCCCGAGTATGTTCCAGCAGTTGAAACTAGCCTATATGGAGCCATTCCGCCTTCTTCTGCCGCATGATGTCATACCATCGCAAACTAGGATGCAGCAGGGCGACGCATTGACTCCCCCTCTGTTCTGCCTGGCTATCAAGGAATTAGACGACTCTTTCGAGTGCCCTCTGAACGTATGGTACTTGAATGGCGGTGTTCTGGGCGGCACCCCCGATGCAGTCCTTAGGAACATTTTCAAAACAGCTTAAAGTGCCCAAAAATTGCCTAGAAGGGTAGATATGCAGCTAAAAGCTGCCAAAGCCTCAGCAGAGCTGCGAAGTTTTTTTTGCGGACCAGAGGAGCAATCGACTCTCGGTGCCGCACCCTTATGTAAGCGCAAATATACCAGGGTTACAACAAGAACCAAATAATTATGGCGCTCATCATCGCATGATAAAGTCGCAAGGCTTCTACAGCAGTCAAAGGTGCACGTTTCTCGCCCGGAGGACTGAACCCCATGTCCTGTCCGTACTTCTATTTGAACAGGCCTGTAAGTCGGCCAACGATATGCTCGCGACTAAAGCTGTGCAAGACAGTGCCTTCTTCTCCATGCTCCCTCTCACTATCACGCAAAGACAAATGATCGAGAGCGGCCGATATTCGTACAAGGGGGAAGTCGCCAAAAAGATCACGTATAACACTGCCAGGCGGATCAAAGTTTTTTAGAGGTGAACCTTATAAGGCCGAAAAAAGCGAACTAGACACCCGCGCAGTGAAATTGCGAGGGCGCTGCAACCGTAGCGCTGCTCGCACCGTCGGCTCTGAATGGTGTCGATATTCTGGTTCTGACGGAGACGTGGACGACCGCGCCTTTTGATTAATTAGGTTTCTACACCGTCCTCTGCGTGGCTAAAAGTGTGCCGGTTCCGGACGACCCAGCGGTGGAGTGTTTGTGCTGTACAACCATAGAGTGTGTTTGTGTTGTACAACCATAGAAAGGGGGACCTCACCCCCTGTCTCGTCGGGGACAACCTCGTGGACCTCCGAAGCTCCCACCTTCGACTCATAGCGGCCTACACAAGGCCTGGGAGCCTACTATCGCGTTGGTCGTCGTTGGGCTCGTTGAAACGTTAGTCGGCGGCATTCAATACCAAGTCTGCTGCTCCTCTAATCGTCGCGGGAGATTTCAACGCTTGTATCGATTATCCCTCCTCCAGTCGCACGACAGCCCTACTTAACACTCTAGCTGACTATGGTTGCTGGATAGTTACCCCAGTATAATTTCCGATTTTCCTCAACCATTCGGGGAGCTCGGTCATCAATTTATTTGCCGTCGGCGTAAGCAAGGACAGAGTAAACTATATTGGAGAAAGAAATTCGTTGATTATAGGTATTGCGAGCACCCCGCGCGCAAGGAGGAGAAAAACAGTAAAGGAAAAACTGAAAGTGGGCTCTCAGTGACCCACGGATGGTCAAAAATGCTCACATAGATCGCTTTTGACCATCCGTGGATCTAAAAACTACAGACGTTTATCTTTTCACGCAGAGCTCGTCTAGCGCAAGGAGTCTCAACAAAAGCTGATTTTTGTTGCAATTCCGAAGACGTATGCATTCAGCCTGCCCTGATTGCTGTGTGCTTGCATTATGGAATTTCTTATTAAAGGAACGTTTGTTAAAGTGACATGAAGTGAGCTTTTCTCAGCTGCTAAATATGACGCAAGTATGACACATACCTGATCCGACGAGTACACCACCAAATCTTGTAATAAGTTGAATGGAGGACTTTGGACGTACTTTACTACCCAAATACGGACGTACTTTATCCCCCTTTTACGGATCAATTCGAGACTGTTCGACAAGGTGAAACGAAGACGGCTGCTTCGTGCATTAGGTGCAGCTAAATCCAAAATTGATGTTTAGATATAAAAATAAATATAATTGTTCTTCATGATATTAATATGCGGTTACACATTTGCATTATATCTTTTCGGAGCAACAACATGACTTCAGAAGGGGCCGGTCAACAATGACAGCATGTGCTGTACTTCTAAATTCGATACAACGGGCACTTCGAACTAAAGGGGCTTATCTATTTGCTGTATTTGTAGATTTTAAAGCGGCCTTTGATACGGCCGCACGAACAATTATACTTGACAAGCTGGCTTTTTGCGGGATCTCATTGAATATATTGGAGCTCATTAAAGGAATTTCACAGGAAGGACAAGTTATTATAGATGACGGAGGCGCTAAACACATGGCGATCTTACAGACCACTGGTGTTGCCCAAGGTGATAATCTTAGCCCCCTGCTGTTTTCGGTGCTGGTGAGAGACCTTCCCGAAGAGATACGGAGTCGGCACTCGCAGGTAGACGTCCTTATGTATGCAGACGACTTGGTGCTATATTCTCGCAGTCGATTCCATTTGCAACAATCCCTTGCGACCTTGCAGAATTACGTTCATCGAAACCAGTTGGAAATAAATTTAGATAAAACAAAGGCAATGAAGTTTAGACGTGGAGGGAAATTGGCTGGAATCGACGAACTACGGTTAGGTTCAAAATCTATAGACTTTGTCTCGAACTTCTCATACCTAGGGGTTATGTTCTCGTCTCGAGGTACGAACTTCTCGAGGCACATTGATGAACGAATTCGGAAAGGACTACAGTCCTTTCATAGTATCTGAGACCCTCATAAACTATCAATGGACGTTGCCGTTCATCTCTTTAACCTGAAGATTGCGCCTACTGCTTCTTACGGTATACAGGTGATATGGCCGCATCTGACGAAGTTAAACTTTAAGGCGCTTGACCAAATCAAGGCCGCTTTTCTAAAAAAAGGCGCTAAGAGTCCACCGCACTAGTCTCAACAGATTAGTCTATTTACTGGCGTCGACTCCGCTATTTGTTGAGAATTTACAAAAAATGCACGGGTTACCGAAAACGGCAGCTTTCAACGAGTACATGTCTGAATGGGAGAATAAGATGGCAGACATTGACCCTCTCTTTTATGAAACCCAGGCAATGACGTGTACTTCATGGAAGCGCTGCAACTATGAGAATAGACACCTAATTGCACGATTTGCTGTACATGGCTTCCACATGAAGATCTGTATTCGAGAGAAGTTCCATGAAATTTCCTCGTTATGCTTGTGCAAACTTTGCGGGAGACAGTGTGACTTATATCACCTTCAACGATGCGATAGAACAGTTCCGTTGACTCGACTTTTAGAACCGTGATGAATATATCTATATGTGAATGTGTGCTTTCTCTGTACGCGCAATATTGTAAACCAACCATCGGTTAATAAAGCTATTATGTACTTATAATTATATCTTTTCAACAGATGCAGTGTTTTTTCTATATTTCTAATGTAACTTATGGATTCACAATAATATTTAATTTTAATCATACATGATTAAAAAATCATTTTTAAGGTACTTATAGGAACAAATATAACTTTTACCCACATTTTTTGGGCTTAGCGGTATACCTTGGCGGTATTCTGATTATCCAGACTTTTTCCTCAGACAATATTTGTCTGACTTGTATGAAATAGAAATTGCTATACGAGAATTGGAATTGAAAGCCGAGCCAATTTAGACGGTAGACTCTACATGTATATGTATGGTCATATGTATGCATAAGTTACAAGAGAACGTACTCTTGTCAGAAGAGCGTTATAAACTGTTATTTTGTATTACCATTTTCACTGCCATTATGGGATGCCATTATTTAGCAATCCGCTAAGAAAACGGACCTATAAACAAGTACCTGGTAGCAGTCTTGTAAACGTTTGACTCAAATATGTAACTTTCCATGCATTTGTGTTGTTCTAAAAATAGTTCTAGGCGTGCGAACGCGACATTGGACCGCGCCGGCCATCGACACAATGATTCTAACACCGAATACCATCCGTTGGTGGCAGACGATCAACCTGAACATCGGCGTATTTTCCGTGGTAATTGTCCTTAATAAGCAACTACAACAAATGACCAAAAAAAAACGGACTACCGAGCAGTTAGTCGATATATCGATGCATAACTAAACCGATCGAAAGATGGGAAAAATAAAGCGAGGGAGAGGCGGAAATAGAGAATTTCGTGCTTCAACTGGCTGAAACGGCCCGCAGTGTCGAAACAGCCTGTGTGCTCAGTCAGGTTCCTCCAGTCAAGTTCCAGATACTCAATAAATACTTGTCGTATAGGCACTGCCCCCGGGGATATTTAAGCGTCGTGGCAATTATGTCTGTCTGTGTCCTTTCCGTTTTCTCTCTCACTGACTTCTTCATTGAAGAGTGGCAGTCCCGTTTACGCCTCGTGTTGATCGGCGATTTTTACAACTCTACCAAGAATAGATCCTAAATTGGAATGTTCGGCTGCCACGGTGTATAGTATACAGATACTCACGCAATATTATGTGTATATATATATATATATATATATATATATATATATATATATTTATATCCCAAGTCTTACAAAAAGTATTAAATAACAAAGTAATTACAAAGTTTTATAGAGCCGGAAGAGCTATTTTAAATACATATAAACATTATGTCAAACAACAAAATGCTTCGCAAAATAAAGGAGACATGAAACGCTACGATTTTTACTAAATTATATATATATATATATATATATATATATATAGATATGGGCCTGGGCCATGCTGAGCGAGTTCAGTAATCACTTGTGGCGCCGAAACGACCTCCTTGCACCTTTAAGCGAGATATGCAACAGGGGATTAACCGCTGTCCCTCCGCTCCGCTTGATTTTTTTCTTTGAAGTGTTATCGCGTTTAGATTCACCGTCAACCTCAGTTCCCTATTATGCTAAGATGTATATAACTTAATAGTTTTGCGTGAATATCTGGATACTACACACGCGCTCATATATATATATATATATATCTAGAAAAAATTGTGAATATTTATTAATCATTTACAAAACGTTTGGACACTCGGCAGTGCTCGCCTTAATAAAAATTGTGATAAAAAGGTGCAACGTGAGGTTAAGAATCAGCTGTTCGTGTCAGTTATGTATATATATATATATATATATATATATATATATATATATATATAGCATTCGTGTATATTTTGGGGGGCCTTTAATAGTTAAGAAGTAAAGAATACACAATTTTGTCAAATTTAATGTGTGATGTTCACGCTCCCCCTTGTTTTAGGCTCTCTGTTCTGGCTAGTCGCCGCACTCGTGTATCACTGGCTAAACTATTAAAAATCTGCACCCACGGTTAGCACGCTGTAGCAAATATTATTCATGATGACGTTTATTATCACTTTTGTTATGTACGTTGCAAAACTCGTGTTAGTATACACATGCATGTTTCGTATTCAAATATACATCGAGGACAATCTCCTTTCCGATGTACTCATGATAAAATATTACGCTATTGGGACCCCTCCATTAGAGCGAGACTCCCTAACGAAGTCACTTCTGGGTATGACGCTGCGTGGAGCCTGGCGCAAAAGTTCCCGCCGCTACTGCAAATACAGGTATCACACGGGACATGAAAACCTAATGTTCTGCAGAGAATGTGGTGGTACTCATGAACCGCAAAACCTGTTACTATATGCCTATTGGTCCTGTTAAGTCCGTTCCATGCGTCGTTGGCCATTGCACCCGTATCATAGAATTCAGGGTCGATGTCTGCCATCTTTCGCTCCCATGAGCTAATGAACTCTAGGTAAGCTAGGTTAGCACGCTGCAATATCAGCTAACTCGGCCGACGGTGGTTTTTCTGTTTAATTATAGGGCTGTTGTATAGGAATCTTCGGCACGGTGCTTCTTGATCTGGCCGACATTTATGGATCGCATGTAGATCAGGTGGTCTATATCATCTCGACACGTTCCGCGGGCTCCATCGCGGCCTGCCTTGTTGGTAAGCCATCGGCTTCGTTGCGCCAGAGAACGACCATTTATTATTTAGCGTACAATCATTGTTTTTTTTCAAACGTATTCGAGCATCAAACATTCCTATTGATATTTGCAAGCCTACCCTAGAGGCTTGCAAAAGTCCTAGAAGCTTGCAAAGGGGAGACAAACCCTAGAGGCTTCTCGAACACCTAAACACAATGTTTTAGAAAGCGCTCCTAGCACATGCGATTGCAATCACAATTTGTACCTCGAGTTCCCTAGTGCAGCGCTCAAATTGAAAAAGTGCTTTTTCACGGGTCCACCAGTCCGTCAGCATCGATAGCATAGGTTCTTCCGAACGAGCGGTGAGAACGCAAGACGTCGAAAGCGAACGCAAGTTATGTCACTGGCTCATTTCCAAATAGAGGATAGCAAGTAGCTGTCTATTACACAAACGAAAACATAAAAGCCTACAAGAGACAGGAATCAAGTGGAACATATTTGAACCATCATTGTGTTGTAACGCTCTTGCGACATCACAATTGCGCAACATTGTTCAGCTCATATATTTATTATTATTATTATTATTAATATTATTATTATTATTATTATTATTATTATTATTATTATTATTATTATCAATGTGAAAAGCTACCTGCAGCCACGGCAGATGGGGTACGCCACTCAAAATGGTGCAGAAATAATTGCTCACACAGCTCGCACCTTTCTCGAACACAACGGAAAAATGCTGCCTCCTAAAATTAGATTTTAAAAATGCGTTTAACTTAAACAAACGAGGACACCTCTTGACAGAGATTTCCAAGCTCGCCCCGGCTCTCTATCCAATGATGCACCAGGCATATAGCAAACCGACTCCCCTAATGTTTGGTGAGGTTGAAATTAGGTCATCAGCCGGTTGTCAGCAGGGAGACGTAGCGGCTCCTCTTGCATTTAGTCTGCTTCTGCATCAGTACGTCAAGCAGGTGGCATCCAAGGTCCCTTTGTTTTACCTCGACGATGGGACCCTTCTGGACAACGATCCTTCGGTGTTACTCAGAGACATCAAGGATCTCCGAGCGTTCGATCAATGGAGCGGGCTGCAGCTTAACCCATCTAAATGCGAGCTATTTCTGCAGGGTTTTGAGGACGAAGAGAGACAGCAGGTGATCGCTGAATTTAACAGCAATCCCCGGGCATCCTTGTAAAGGATCGATGTGATTTGGACCTGCTGGGTACGGCGGTGTTTCCCGACATGATCGGTCCGATACTAGCCGAGAAGGGAGAACAACTTTCCCGGCTTTACCAGAGACTGGGCCATCTCGGTAGACATCAAGCCTACTTGCTGCTCCGGCACGCAATGGGAGTGCAAAAGGTCCTGTATGTACTACGGACCTCACCTGTCTTCCTTCTACCGTCAGAAACTCTGAACCTCGACGACCAGGTGAGGAGAGCCCTGGAAAACATCCTTGACCTAACGCTTGATGATAAGGCATGGACGCAGGCAAGTTTACCGGTCCGGTTGGGTGGAATGGGCATCCGTTCGGCCACGGACCTTGCCTTACCCGCTTTCCTTGCTTCGTGGCACAGCTGCGCCTCTGCAGTGGCCGCTACTGCCGGCGGACTCATCAGCCACCAACAAGACGCCGCTCGGATCTGGGATGCGCGTCAGTCTGGTCGTCCATCTGAGGAACAGGTCACTAGGCAGAAGGGGTGGGACCAAATCGCCACTCAGGCTACCCACTTAACTCTTCTGTCTGCCTGTGAGTTAGATGTAGACGGTATTAGACTGAAAGCGGTTTCATCCGACGCTGCCGGAGTGTGGCTTGACGTGTTTCCGTCCGAGCTAGTCGGCAGTAAGCTGGCTGATGACCACTTCCGTGCCGCCAGTGGCCTCAGACTTGGCCTTGCCATGTTTGAGACAGAGGCATGCCCGTGTGGTGGAACGGTGGATGAACGTGGCCTGCACCGACTTAGTTGCACTAAGCTGGCTGGGCTTACGCAGGGCCGCCACGATGCCATAAATGACATCCTTGGGCGCGCTTTCAGACAAGCCGGCTACCGCGTCACACTGGAGCCTGGTGGACTACAGAGCGACGACAAGCGTCGACCGGACGGCCTTACCAGCCGAGACTGGAACCGCAATCGGCCGCTGGCATGGGACGCCACCGTCTCCGACACGTACGCTCTCGGCTATCGTGCACTAGCCAACGCGGGCGTCGGCAACATTATTCACCAACGGGAGATGCACAAACGGCGCCTATACGCGCATCTCCTTGAGGACCACGTTGTAATGGCCTTCGGCCTCGAGTCATCTGGCGTTTGGGACAAAGATGCACTCAAACTGACAAAGGAGCTTGGGAAGAAGCTCTTCGAGGCCACAGCGGAGCCAAGATCGACCGCTTTCCTCCAACAGAGAGTGTCATTAGAATTACAGAGAGGCAACGCCAAGATGAT
Organism: Dermanyssus gallinae; assembly: GCA_003439945.1. Classification (NCBI taxonomy): domain Eukaryota; kingdom Metazoa; phylum Arthropoda; class Arachnida; order Mesostigmata; family Dermanyssidae; genus Dermanyssus; species Dermanyssus gallinae. The sequence goes on along the minus strand of QVRM01000605.1, from coordinate 334,913 downwards.
GTTGAGTGGTCACCGACACTCAAGCAATAAGAATAATATAAGCAATATTGTAGATATTATATAAGTAATATATTGATAAGTGTGATACATGTACATATTGATAAAATAAACACTTGTTCCAAAAAAAAAATTATTATTATTATTATTATAATTATTATTATTATTATTATTATTATTATTATTATTATTATTATTATTATTATTATTATTATTATTATTATCATTATTATTACATTTGGTGTGCACGTTCACAAGGAGACAATTGTCACCTTTAATATGTACGCAAATAACACAAATAACAATAGTAAATAAAACAATATATATACAAACATAACTGTCATAGTGAGATTATGCCAATCCACTAATGACAAATGTATTTGGTCGTGTGGCTGTGGTGAGCAGGAGGCGTAACTTTTCGCCACTGCAATGTCCAGCAGGTTGTCATATTGAATTCGTTACTTGGCGGACTGTGCCTAGTGCTCGTTCCAGTGTGCCCATCATTGTTGACCTGTCACATCGCCTGCTTCCTGCTTGGTCTCAGTATCGGCTTTATCGAAATTGGTGAGTGGCCGATGTCGTTGGTTTATTGACACCGTTTTGTCCTTGATATGATTCTACTGATTGCAATCATAATACTAGTGTCATTATTAGGTTCCTTTGCCACTACAATTTCAGGCTGAGCTATTAAACTAATTAATTGGGCTGCCGCTCAAGCATAGAGTGTACCTTGGCTCTGTATACAAGCGTTGTTGTGTACGCCCTTGATTCATATTTGCTTACTTAGAAGCCTACTTGATTCACGATCGGCCATCGGAGAGACGTACGTCTTAACTGACGGCCAGACGAATGTAATGCTGATGGTGGTACCCCTGACCTGTACGTTGTGTTCCTTATCGCATCAACTAATCTCTGTCAATCTAACATCAAATTGATGAATAAGTACACATAACCTTTGTAGACAGAACGATAAAAAAAAAGTTGCCGACGATGTCGTCACTCCGTGCTTTTGCCCGAGCGCGAACACCATGATCAAATGGTTGAGACCACGGTAATGCCACGCTTACTGCTACAACTTTAATGCTGTGCTTCCAGGAGCCAACGTGTGGATAATCACTATATGGAAGAGTCGCTCAGCCGCTGTTCTACAGTTCTATCACTTCATGTTCGGTGTCGGGGCAATGCTGGCCCCATTTGGCACCGAGCCATTTCTGAGCAAGAAGCACCACTTTTCAATACTCTCAACCAATGTGTAAGCATTTTTTTCTGTCTAGCACACACAAACACAGGCTCACAAACCAGTGACACTGTTCTGTGTGTATTGATGTAGAATTTTCCGTTTTCCCTGCCTTATACTGTTCTGTTTGTTACAAGCGTTTCCTTTTCTGTGCCATATGCCTTTGCTGACGTGCCGCCGCGGTAATTCTAATTACCGTCTCGATTTGTTCGTTGAACAGACAAAAATCCTGACGACCATCTTTACTTTTCTGTGCGCATCTGTTCCTGCAACTGTACACATTCCTGAGCTGCCGCGAAGGCTTCCTAGTATAATGCTAGAGATCGTGAACATTAGTGAGTCCGATCGTGGAACAGCTTAACTGTCGCTATAAGTTTTACCTGCGGTTCATTGACAATCTTACCAGTTCCAGACTGCTGGGAAACAGCATACTTGGGATGGTCTACAGGACCATCTAAACTATACCATGTTGGATAGTAAACGGTATTTTTTTAATTAATTTGACCAGCCTTAACTGGCAGTATCCAACAGACAGGGTAGGTGAGATTAGGCATATATATATATATATATATATATATATAGAAGCAGTTTTTCGTTCAGCAGCAGCACACGCCTCCTTGCATTCGGCGACTAGTGGCGTTGAGTCTACCCTGGACCTTCGGGCGATTGCAAACTTCCAGGCCACGCTTAAACAGACTCAGAATGACGCCATTGCATTCTGTGGGTCTTTACCGGAGACTCCTTCTCTTCAGCGCACGTGGTCAGGGCTGAGGTAAGGAGTAGAGCTAGTCTGCCCACACCTGTGCAGGTGCGGTGACCAATGAACGCTGGCAATCAGGGTAAGCCGGGCGTATCGAACAGTCTCGACCGAAGCTCTCCTGGTCCTAGCCAAAATACTGCCATGAGACCTCCTAGTGGCTGAACGAAGTAAAATGTATCTAGACAAAGGTCTGGATCTTACCAGGGCCAGGAGTGCCACCATATCGGCCTGGCATGAGGAATGGGCGCAGGTAAGACCCGGTGTGACCACAGGGAGCTGGACCAATAGTCTGATACCGGACCTCAGGGTATGGTATGATCGCCGACACGGAGCTTTCCTACTGGACGACTCAGGTTCTGACCGGACACGGCCAGTTCCAGAGCTACCTGTCAAGGATCAAGAAGGCCATCAGCGATATTTGCGTACTGTGCGACTCTGGGGAAACGGACAACGTAGAGCATACTGTTCTGCGGTGTGATGCTCTCAGGGAAGCACGGGACGCAGCATCAACCGCTGTGAGAGGCCAACCCATCAAGGAGGTGGTAGCCCATATGATGACTTCGGCGGAGGCATGGAGGGAGGCGACAAACTTGTTCGACGCCGTTTTGACACTCAAGACAGCCAAGGAAACGGCCAGGCGGGAGAGGTTTGAGCAGGTCTCTCGGGAGAGTGGTCGAGACGAGGAGCCGAGGGAGGGGGTGGGAGCAGCCAGGCCCTCATGGTCTCGACGCACCCTCACAGGACGGATTACAAAATGGCATCCCCCTATCCAACCGCAAGTAGACATGCGGGATGAAAGTCAGGGATAGAGCTGATTGAAGGAGAACGGCAGGGACGCCTCTCCCACAGCTTCGATGTAACGCCAAAGTTATACCGAGCCTGGGGGGGGGAGGGGAGGAATCCGGGTTTAGTGGGTTTGCGAGTCTCACACTAGTCACGCAGGCTGCTAGTGGCGCATGTGTATCATGCATTCTCGAAACCTCCCAGAAAAAAAGTGCGGTGACGAGGTGTACTCACTAGGTCACCATGGACTTTCTTGTCCGCAGAGTTCAGACAGAATCGCACGCCACTCAGCCTTGAATAAAACATTTAAAACATTCACAGAGGGCTACGGTCGGCAGTCTACCCATGCAATTTGGAGCCTCCCGGTTTAGTTAGGGACGACGGAGGGAAAGCTGACGGCATGTCCCTGACTCCCTTCAAGCGGGGTCAAATGTTGTTGTGGGATGCGACCGTAACCGACTCTTTAGCCCCTTCTGTGGTCGGTACGGGTGCAGCCCGCCCTGGACACGCGGTAGCCCTAGCGAAAGCAGCCAAGTACAGAAAGTATTCAAGCATTGCTTACCCACACTTGTTCTCACCCCTTGCGTGACATAAGGGCGGCCTGGGCCGCTCGCGAAGAAACTGCTTAATAATATCGGGAGAAGATTAGTGCTGGCTACAGGAGACAAGAGGGCAGGCGAATATATATATATATATATATATATATAACACATGTATACTTGAACACTTGTTCATGTATCCGCATGTATGTTTGCAGGACGACTGACTCAAACTCAACGGACTTGTTCCTCAATCACACAGCATTCGAGCGCGTCGTTCCCGTGCATGACGTTCCGCCGCTCGAGCGCAGCGGCGATCACCTTCTAGCTGACGTGGCGTCATTGGACAGCCGCATCTACATCCCGTTTGCCGTGTTCGGTAGTATCTATATGTCATCGGCGGTCTTCATGTTCGCCTCGTACCTGGCCGACAGCAGGGACATCCGCAACGACGACGACGGCCAAGCATCGACGACGACGACGACGACCTCACACACGCCGAAAGTATCGGCGCGACTCGAGTTGATCATTGTGGTCGGCTCGTGTCTCTACGTGCTGCTCGGAGTGGCCAGCGAGCAAAACTACGCGTCGATGATCGCCGTCTACGTCATCCAGAGCCTGGACTTCTCGAAAAGCTCGGGCGCGTTCGTGGTCTCGGTGTTCTGGGCCGCGTTCACGCTCAGCCGGGTGGCGGCCACCGTGATGTCGATGCGCGTCAACCCGATGACGATGCTGTGCGCCAGCCACGTCCTGCTCATGCTCGCCGCCGTCACCTTGATGGCGCTGCCGCGTGTCGAGTGGGTCGTGTGGTCGATGACGGCCCTCTACGCGTTCGGCGTGTCGCCGTTTTTCGGTAACGTCTGCAGCTGGGCGCTACAGTACACGTTCCTCGGCCACGGCCGGATGTCGGCCATCATGATCTGCGTGTGCCTTGGCGCCATGATGCCGCCAATTATCATCGGGCCGTTCATTGAACGCCACCCCATTGCGCTCATCTACTCGGCGTTCGCGATCGCCGCCATCATGACAGCCACCGCGCTCGGGCTCGCGCTGGTCGGCCGACATATTGGACGCTCGTCTCGCCGGAAAGCGCCGACGGCCGTCGAGCACATTCGAAACGAGTACGCCCTCGTGGGCGACCTCAGCCCTGCTACACTATAGTCACAGGGGCATAGAGCTATGTAATTTATTTATCCTGATATACGTAATCACTCTTTTTCGTCAGGAAGCGAGCAGAGCTTAATGGACACATGCAAATGCTTTTGTGTAGCCTTTAAGGAGATCGATGACTTTTGCTTGTTCTTAGTGGGTACTAGATGCTTGTTAAGTTTTACTCAAAACCAGCAAGCGTTACCTAGCTGTAAGTCCCGTCTAAACTGTTTTACCTTAAACCTCTTTTAGATCACACTAATCAGGAACTAAACAAATGGATTCCTTCCAAGTCCTTAGGTGGATACAAATTAGAAGCATTGCTTTAAACCGTGATTGTAAGCTTCGGATCTACATTTAAAAATAAAACAAAGAGTTGTGCCTTTAGTTATGTTCTTTTTATTCGTTCCTCGATTAGCAGTTCAATACATACTTATGAGAAAGATTTTCATACACAAAATATACGAGTACATGACAATATACGCGTGCCAGTTCACGCGGGAAATACCGGGATACACCTCAAACATTCAGCCCTCGCCTCCGTCCTCGCCAAAGATTCAGATTTGGCCGGTAGACTCTAGTACATGGCACCGTTTCGCTCGACTTCTGGAGCGGATACCTAGGCACCCGCTCGAGGTTTGTGGCCGCGCACAGTATGCCGGCGAGTGAGGTCTTCAGTAGGCTTTTGCGCTGCGCCGGCGTGAAATTTTGATCGTGCGTCACGAAGAAGCGATCCGACCGAATCAACAGCTGGAACTGTTTCATCACGATATCGGCCATCGTGGCACTGAGCAAACCGTGGCGCTCGTGTTCGACGTATCCGCCGATGTACAAATCGACGTCTTCGGGACGCTGATAGAGTTGTCTCAGTATGGCTAGTGCGTCGGAACTCATCAGTGGCCGAAAGTCGTCGAACTCGCGGATGGTCACATTACGCAGATGTCGAAGGTAGTCCACGTATGGCCGAAGCCCGTGATCGCGGCCCCGCTGCACATTGATCGCCACCAGATCCAGGCCAAAGTCGCCGTCCGTATCGTACATGTGGTGTGCGGCAACGCTGGACACCGGGAACCTCGCTCGTCTGCCGCCCGAGGCCATGAGCCGATCGACGACGTGCGTCGTGTGGTCTTCGTCGAGTCGGAAAAAGTCATCCGTTCGAAAGAACTGGAAACTGAGGTCCCTTGCGATCGTTTCCGGTATCATTGTGTGCAGCCGAAACGCGGCCGTCAGAAACTCGTTATACATGCCCGCCTCGGACGAATCGTCATAAGTAGTGCCGAGTGCAAGTTGTGCGTACGACATGTTCGCTTGCCGAAGGAACGCCTCATCCAGAAGCAGTGGCAGGAACTCTTTAATCACGACGACCTGAAACAGGGCGATGTTTATGTTTCGCGCCTCTTCAAACACATGGATCGCTAGCCATGACGGGTTGAGCTCCCGAATTCGTTTGGCTAAAGTATTGTGGAAGCGCAGGAAGACGGTGTGCATCGACGTGAGTGCCGCCTGCTGGTTGATTCTGTTGTCCGGACCGTGAAAACACCTTTCCGACACGCAGTTCTCCGTGTCGACAGGAAGGAGGGCGCCGTGCCCGAACGTGTCCAACAGATGCTCCTCCGAAGGATCCCTAAGAGAGGCGGCTTCGAGAGCATCGTTGCCGTACACCTGCGAGAGGTCGACGTAGGAGGTGGCTCCGTTCATCTGTTGGCGTTCTTTGCCGGACTTGCATGGGCAGCGAGCTGCCCGCACGAAGTTGATGCAGCGTACGTTGTGCCGCTGGTAGAATGGATCGCCTGACACATTCAGCGCCATCGAGCATTGCGGGACCGACGGATCCGCCAGACAGCAGTCGCCGACGCGGTCACCACTGGTCGCCGGTACCTTCGACATGACCGAATTGGCAATATCGTGGTCGAGGAATTGGCCAAAGGCAAAGAAAAGCCCGCTTGTGTTCGCGACGGGCTGCTGCTGGTCTCGGGTTGAATTGTGGGCCCCGATGCGACGCAGCTGAACCGATACAGTACTGGCCGATGGTACTGTGCCATTTGTGTCGCTGATCGGCGCGGAGACCCCATCCGAGTAGTACGCCGGCAGAATTCGAAGCAGGCACGAATCCGCCGAACCCCACGACGAGTTAATCACGTTGTTACAGATGCCGCTGTAGCTTCTGTGGGAAACTCCACAGGACAGTACAGGTTTCACACAATGTCTCAGATATTTCCGCATGCCATAGAGGAAGCCTCCTTCGCTTCGGGGATGTCTCCTGGACACTCGAATCTCGGAGTTGCCTTCAAACATCAGCCTTTCGAGAGTGTCGTTGTATGAGCCTAGCGTTGTGATGTGCATTCGTTCTGCCTGAGACATCCGCTTGGAAAAGGGACATCCTGACGCCGAAATGGACCCGGACAGGCGAGCATCAGTTAGCCCCCCGTTTAACAACACAACAACTAGGAACACTAATCTAGCTAGATGCGTCAACATCTTTGCTAATGGTTTTTCGTTAGGAGCTCTGTTGAACATAACCGCTCTGCCAATTCCAAAGTTGAAGTTACTTGACTGAATGCAATGTGAATGCATTTCGGTTGTTATATAGCCGATGTTCCTTGCGAGTTTCATCAGTCGGCTGTGAGAGAGGGCACCTACCACGAGAGAGGGCGATAGGAGTGATTGAGGTGCTTAATCCCGCCTCAATCACATTGTATCCGGTACTCCCTAATCAATCAGTATCGCTTTAGAGGTGCTTAGTTGGGGGAGAGGGCTGCGGTCGTGGGGTCAAGGCGGTTACTGACACACAGGTACATGGCACCCCTCGATTGGGATCAATTTACTGACCCTAAGCCGACGAATCAATCGCCATCGTTCAGCCTATATCCATTTTATGGAAATATTACAAAAATCACAAATATTAGGTTGTATTCATTGAAAAATGGCGTAGCTAAAGTAAATGTCCTTTCAGCACATACCGAGAACACATGCCATGAGAGAGTTGCTAAATCCAGTCACGTTGGCGTTACTGTAGACCTTGCCAATGAACTGTTTCGTCTCACGACAGCACTGACAGTTACTACGATAAGCGATGTGCGCCTGGTTAACAGGGTAGATGGCCACAGTCTAACTGCAATGAGCGATCAAAAAGATCGTAGCATGGAATAAAGCTTAACGGGGGAGGGTGTGTTTAGTGGATGTGGGTGTCAATCGGGCCCACATGCCGTCGGGCTGGGTCGAGTCCCACACTGCTCTTTGCCATAGCTCACTTTTTTAGTATATCGATCATCTAAAGAACATATCCAATTGTTTTAAAGCATGCGATGGTTATTCGTCCCTATAGGATAACGGGCTCACAACACGCTAACAGCCAGGTGGACATCAGTCATTTAGTTTTATCATTGAGCGCGGTAATTAGTATCATTTGAAAACCTAAGCATAATTTGTGTATTCCGTTTAACTCATACTAGACTACGAAAATGTTCCCCAGAATTTACGATTGTAGTATTTCTCATCTAAAGCGTAAACTCTTGGCTAATGTCCTGCAATCGTTTAAAGCGGTCGCGTACGATCATTTACTTGAGCAGACAGCGATCAGGACTGAGGGTCTTAGTGCGCGTACCAGATGAATCGCGTCGACATACAACTTCATCCTTGCAAGTAGCAGTTCGTTTGTAAGTAAGAATCAATTGGAGGTCGAAATATTTTATAGGTTCAGATGTACAACTGTCTGAGAAGGAACACGCACCTTACATAGAGTCTAATTGGGAAGACTTTACGGAAGGAGAGGTTCGAAGGGCTATACTAGCAAGAAAGAACGGAAAATCATCATGTCCTGATGATATTTACTACAAACATCTTAAGCAGGGAATAGAACACGTAGCCCCAAAGCTAACAGTGCTGTTCAATGCATGCTTAGAACACGGGCACATCCCAAGGCAGTGGCGCCGAAGCTACCTGCAACCAATTTACAAAAGCAAAGGCGACGCCACAGATCCAGCGAGCTACTGCGGGATAGCATTGACTAGCGTAATCTACAAAATATTAACCTCAATAATTGTGATCCGACTATATAGCGAATGTAAAGACTTAATACCTACAGAAAAGAATGGGTTCTTGGAAGGTCGCTCAGCTAAACGAGCTCTCACGGAAGTCCTTCGTCACGTGCGGGAACGCTTCAACAACGCACAGATGACCTACGCAGTGTTTGTTGACTTCAAAACCGCTTTTGATAGTGTACCTAGAGACCGCCTCCTGAAAGCTATGCGACATTGTTTTGGCATCAAAGGTCGAATGTTCAACCTAATCAGAAGCATTTTTACTGCGAACTACATCACGATTAGAAATAGGCCTCACTGTATTGCGCAAGAGGTTAAACAGACCATTGGCCTAGCACAAGGCGACACGGCAAGCCCTTTCTTATTCATTCTCTATGTCGCAGGGTTAAGCTAAACACTTCGAAATGCTAGCTGACGATCTTATCATAGTGGTCAAGTCAAGACCACATTTACAGTTTTACCTCAATGAAATGAGCCAATGGTGCGCACAATATAAGCTGACAATGAATGCATCCAAGACAAAAATCCTTTGATTTTCCCGAGGAGGCCGATACGCATGTCTTGACTATATCATCAGGGTTAATAACCAAAATATCGAATTAGTAAGTCAATTTATCTACCTCGGGGTAATATTGACACTCGGCCTATCTTTTGCAAAATACATAGAGAACAAGCGTGCAAAAGCAGTATCGGCCATGACACTACTCGGAAACCTTACACATTTTCACATTAAGACTGGCATGAACCTTTTTAAAATAAAAATAGCTCCAATTATAACTTACTGCCTTCGGGCCATTACACCAAACTTAATCGTAGATAACATGAAAGAAATAGACAAAATAAATACTAATTTAGTGAAGTATATGCTTGGACTACCGCGTAACGCATCGACAACCTTGGCGCTGGAACTTTGCCAAGAGCAAAGTTTTGCGGATTTAGTTCTGGACAAATAAGTTTTTAGTGCACTCGTTGTAGAACAATATCGCGCCTACAGAGAAGAGCGTAGTTTGAGCTTTACCATAGAGAGGTTCACCGACGGTCCTGCATTCACGACAGACCGCTGGAAGCATGGAATGCAAGTGAAGAGACGGGTACTTTGCAGATTTACCTGGCATGACTACCATCAATATATATGCCTATATGCTTTTAAATTGAAGACTGTGTATGTACATATTGTGGCACATGTAATATTGACCGATACCACATACTACAATGCAAGGAAATAGAAGCTGGTTCGACGCATGCAGTACTGAAAGACGTTATCAGCCGACATGAATTTTAGGTAATATCCTCCAATTTCTGTTGAAATAAACTTGTATCTAGATTACCTAGCTACATGCGTTACCTAGCTGTAGGTCCAGTCAAAACCGGCATGTTTTACCGTGAACCTCTTTTAGATCACACTAATCAGGAACTAAACAAGTGGATTTCTTCCAAGTGTTTAGGTGGATACAAACTAGAAGCATTGCTTTAACCCGTGATTGTAAGCTTCGGATCTACATTTAAAAATAAAACAAAGAGTTGTGCCTTTAATTATGTTATTTTTATTCATTTCTCGATTAGCAGTTCAATACACACTTATGAGACAGATTTTCATACACAAAATATACGAGTACACGACAATATACGCGTACCCGTTCACGCGGGAAATACCGGGAGACACCTCAAACATTCAGGCCTCGCCTCCGTCCTCGCCAAAGATTCAGATTTGGCCGGTAGACGCTTGTACATGGCACCGTTTCGCTCGACTTCTGGAGCGGATACCTAGGCACCCGCTCGAGGTTTGTGGCCGCGCACAGTATGCCGGCGAGTGAGGTCTTCAGTAGGCTTTTGCGCTGCGCCGGCGTGAAATTTTGATCGTGCGTCACGAAGAAGCGATCCGACCGAATCAACAGCTGGAACTGTTTCATCACGATATCGGCCATCGTGGCACTGAGCAAACCGTGGCGCTCGTGTTCGACGTATCCGCCGATGTACAAATCGACGTCTTCGGGACGCTGATAGAGTTGTCTCAGTATGGCTAGTGCGTCGGAACTCATCAGTGGCCGAAAGTCGTCGAACTCGCGGATGGTCACATTACGCAGATGTCGAAGGTAGTCCACGTATGGCCGAAGCCCGTGATCGCGGCCCCGCTGCACATTGATCGCCACCAGATCCAGGCCAAAGTCGCCGTCCGTATCGTACATGTGGTGTGCGGCAACGCTGGACACCGGGAACCTCGCTCGTCTGCCGCCCGAGGCCATGAGCCGATCGACGACGTGCGTCGTGTGGTCTTCGTCGAGTCGGAAAAAGTCATCCGTTCGAAAGAACTGGAAACTGAGGTCCCTTGCGATCGTTTCCGGTATCATTGTGTGCAGCCGAAACGCGGCCGTCAGAAACTCGTTATACATGCCCGCCTCGGACGAATCGTCATAAGTTGTGCCGAGTGCAAGTTGTGCGTACGACATGTTCGCTTGCCGAAGGAACGCCTCATCCAGAAGCAGTGGCAGGAACTCTTTAATCACGACGACCTGAAACAGGGCGATGTTTATGTTTCGCGCCTCTTCAAACACATGGATCGCTAGCCATGACGGGTTGAGCTCCCGAATTCGTTTGGCTAAAGTATTGTGGAAGCGCAGGAAGACGGTGTGCATCGACGTGAGTGCCGCCTGCTGGTTGATTCTGTTGTCCGGACCGTGAAAACACCTTTCCGACACGCAGTTCTCCGTGTCGACAGGAAGGAGGGCGCCGTGCCCGAACGTGTCCAACAGATGCTCCTCCGAAGGATCCCTAAGAGAGGCGGCTTCGAGAGCATCGTTGCCGTACACCTGCGAGAGGTCGACGTAGGAGGTGGCTCCGTTCATCTGTTGGCGTTCTTTGCCGGACTTGCATGGGCAGCGAGCTGCCCGCACGAAGTTGATGCAGCGTACGTTGTGCCGCTGGTAGAATGGATCGCCTGACACATTCAGCGCCATCGAGCATTGCGGGACGGACGGATCCGCCAGACAGCAGTCGCCGACGCGGTCACCACTGGTCGCCGGTACCTTCGACATGACCGAATTGGCAATATCGTGGTCGAGGAATTGGCCAAAGGCAAAGAAAAGCCCGCTTGTGTTCGCGACGGGCTGCTGCTGCTGCTGCTCTCGGGTTGAATTGTGGGCCCCGATGCGACGCAGCTGAACCGATACAGTACTGGCCGATGGTACTGCGCCATTTGTGTCGCTGATCGGCGCGGAGACCCCATCCGAGTAGTACGCCGGCAGAATTCGAAGCAGGCACGAATCCGCCGAACCCCACGACGAGTTAATCACGTTGTTACAGATGCCGCTGTAGCTTCTGTGGGAAACTCCACAGGACAGTACAGGTTTCACACAATGTCTCAGATATTTCCGCATGCCATAGAGGAAGCCTCCTTCGCTTCGGGGATGTCTCCTGGACACTCGAATCTCGGAGTTGCCTTCAAACATCAGCCTTTCGAGAGTGTCGTTGTATGAGCCTAGCGTTGTGATGTGCATTCGTTCTGCCTGAGACATCCGCTTGGAAAAGGGACATCCTGACGCCGAAATGGACCCGGACAGGCGAGCATCAGTTAGCCCCCCGTTTAACAACACAACAACTAGGAACACTAATCTAGCTAGATGCGTCAACATCTTTGCTAATGGTTTTTCGTTAGGAGCTCTGTTGAACATAACCGCTCTGCCAATTCCAAAGTTGAAGTTACTTGACTGAATGCAATGTGAATGCAATTCGGTTGTTATATAGCCGATGTTCCTTGCGAGTTTCATCAGTCGGCTGTGAGAGAGGGCACCTACCACGAGAGAGGGCGATAGGAGTGATTGAGGTGCTTAATCCCGCCTCAATCACATTGTATCCGGTACTCCCTAATCAATCAGTATCGCTTTAGAGGTGCTTAGTTGGGGGAGAGGGCTGCGGTCGTGGGGTCAAGGCGGTTACTGACACACAGGTACATGGCACCCCTCGATTGGGATCAATTTACTGACCCTAAGCCGACGAATCAATCGCCATCGTTCAGCCTATATCCATTTTATGGAAATATTACAAAAATCACAAATATTAGGTTGTATTCATTGAAAAATGGCGTAGCTAAAGTAAATGTTCTTTCAGCACATACCGAGAACACATGCCATGAGAGAGTTGCTAAATCCAGTCACGTTGGCGTTACTGTAGACCTTGCCAATGAACTGTTTCATCTCACGACAGCACTGACAGTTACTACGATAAGCGATGTGCGCCTGGTTAACAGGGTAGATGGCCACAGTCTAACTGCAATGAGCGATCAAAAAGATCGTAGCATGGAATAAAGCTTAACGGGGGAGGGTGTGTTTAGTGGATGTGGGTGTCAATCGGGCCCACATGCCGTCGGGCTGGGTCGAGTCCCACACTGCTCTTTGCCATAGCTCACTTTTTTAGTATATCGATCATCTAAAAAACATATCCAATTGTTTTAAAGCATGCGATGGTTATTCGTCCCTATAGGATAACGGGCTCACAACACGCTAACAGCCAGGTGGACATCAGTCATTTAGTTTTATCATTGAGCGCGGTAATTAGTATCATTTGAAAACCTAAGCATAATTTGTGTATTCCGTTTAACTCATACTAGACTACGAAAATGTTCCCCAGAATTTACGATTGTAGTATTTCTCATCTAAAGCGTAAACTCTTGGCTAATGTCCTGCAATCGTTTAAAGCGGTCGCGTACGATCATTTACTTGAGCAGACAGCGATCAGGACTGAGGGTCTTAGTGCGCGTACCAGATGAATCGCGTCGACATACAACTTCATCCTTGCAAGTAGCAGTTCGTTTGTAAGTAAGAATCAATTGGAGGTCGAAATATTTTATAGGTTCAGATGTACAACTGTCTGAGAAGGAACACGCACCTTACATAGAGTCTAATTGGGAAGACTTTACGGAAGGAGAGGTTCGAAGGGCTATACTAGCAAGAAAGAACGGAAAATCATCATGTCCTGATGATATTTACTACAAACATCTTAAGCAGGGAATAGAACACGTAGCCCCAAAGCTAACAGTGCTGTTCAATGCATGCTTAGAACACGGGCACATCCCAAGGCAGTGGCGCCGAAGCTACCTGCAACCAATTTACAAAAGCAAAGGCGACGCCACAGATCCAGCGAGCTACTGCGGGATAGCATTGACTAGCGTAATCTACAAAATATTAACCTCAATAATTGTGATCCGACTATATAGCGAATGTAAAGACTTAATACCTACAGAAAAGAATGGGTTCTTGGAAGGTCGCTCAGCTAAACGAGCTCTCACGGAAGTCCTTCGTCACGTGCGGGAACGCTTCAACAACGCACAGATGACCTACGCAGTGTTTGTTGACTTCAAAACCGCTTTTGATAGTGTACCTAGAGACCGCCTCCTGAAAGCTATGCGACATTGTTTTGGCATCAAAGGTCGAATGTTCAACCTAATCAGAAGCATTTTTACTGCGAACTACATCACGATTAGAAATAGGCCTCACTGTATTGCGCAAGAGGTTAAACAGACCATTGGCCTAGCACAAGGCGACACGGCAAGCCCTTTCTTATTCATTCTCTATGTCGCAGGGTTAAGCTAAACACTTCGAAATGCTAGCTGACGATCTTATCATAGTGGTCAAGTCAAGACCACATTTACAGTTTTACCTCAATGAAATGAGCCAATGGTGCGCACAATATAAGCTGACAATGAATGCATCCAAGACAAAAATCCTTTGATTTTCCCGAGGAGGCCGATACGCATGTCTTGACTATATCATCAGGGTTAATAACCAAAATATCGAATTAGTAAGTCAATTTATCTACCTCGGGGTAATATTGACACTCGGCCTATCTTTTGCAAAATACATAGAGAACAAGCGTGCAAAAGCAGTATCGGCCATGACACTACTCGGAAACCTTACACATTTTCACATTAAGACTGGCATGAACCTTTTTAAAATAAAAATAGCTCCAATTATAACTTACTGCCTTCGGGCCATTACACCAAACTTAATCGTAGATAACATGAAAGAAATAGACAAAATAAATACTAATTTAGTGAAGTATATGCTCGGACTACCGCGTAACGCATCGACAACCTTGGCGCTGGAACTTTGCCAAGAGCAAAGTTTTGCGGATTTAGTTCTGGACAAATAAGTTTTTAGTGCACTCGTTGTAGAACAATATCGCGCCTACAGAGAAGAGCGTAGTTTGAGCTTTACCATAGAGAGGTTCACCGACGGTCCTGCATTCACGACAGACCGTTGGAAGCATGGAATGCAAGTGAACAGACGGGTACTTTGCAGATTTACCTGGCATGACTACCATCAATATATATGCCTATATGCTTTGAAATTGAAGACTGTGTATGTACATATTGTGGCACATGTAATATTGACCGATACCACATACTACAATGCAAGGAAATAGAAGCTGGTTCGACGCATGCAGTACTGAAAGACGTTATCAGCCGACATGAATTTTAGGTAATATCCTCCAATTTCTGTTGAAATAAACTTGTATCTAGATTACCTAGCTACATGCGTTACCTAGCTGTAGGTCCAGTCAAAACCGGCATGTTTTACCGTGAACCTCTTTTAGATCACACTAATCAGGAACTAAACAAGTGGATTTCTTCCAAGTGTTTAGGTGGATACAAACTAGAAGCATTGCTTTAACCCGTGATTGTAAGCTTCGGATCTACATTTAAAAATAAAACAAAGAGTTGTGCCTTTAATTATGTTATTTTTATTCATTTCTCGATTAGCAGTTCAATACACACTTATGAGACAGATTTTCATACACAAAATATACGAGTACACGACAATATACGCGTACCCGTTCACGCGGGAAATACCGGGAGACACCTCAAACATTCAGGCCTCGCCTCCGTCCTCGCCAAAGATTCAGATTTGGCCGGTAGACGCTTGTACATGGCACCGTTTCGCTCGACTTCTGGAGCGGATACCTAGGCACCCGCTCGAGGTTTGTGGCCGCGCACAGTATGCCGGCGAGTGAGGTCTTCAGTAGGCTTTTGCGCTGCGCCGGCGTGAAATTTTGATCGTGCGTCACGAAGAAGCGATCCGACCGAATCAACAGCTGGAACTGTTTCATCACGATATCGGCCATCGTGGCACTGAGCAAACCGTGGCGCTCGTGTTCGACGTATCCGCCGATGTACAAATCGACGTCTTCGGGACGCTGATAGAGTTGTCTCAGTATGGCTAGTGCGTCGGAACTCATCAGTGGCCGAAAGTCGTCGAACTCGCGGATGGTCACATTACGCAGATGTCGAAGGTAGTCCACGTATGGCCGAAGCCCGTGATCGCGGCCCCGCTGCACATTGATCGCCACCAGATCCAGGCCAAAGTCGCCGTCCGTATCGTACATGTGGTGTGCGGCAACGCTGGACACCGGGAACCTCGCTCGTCTGCCGCCCGAGGCCATGAGCCGATCGACGACGTGCGTCGTGTGGTCTTCGTTGAGTCGGAAAAAGTCATCCGTTCGAAAGAACTGGAAACTGAGGTCCCTTGCGATCGTTTCCGGTATCATTGTGTGCAGCCGAAACGCGGCCGTCAGAAACTCGTTATACATGCCCGCCTCGGACGAATCGTCATAAGTAGTGCCGAGTGCAAGTTGTGCGTACGACATGTTCGCTTGCCGAAGGAACGCCTCATCCAGAAGCAGTGGCAGGAACTCTTTAATCACGACGACCTGAAACAGGGCGATGTTTATGTTTCGCGCCTCTTCAAACACATGGATCGCTAGCCATGACGGGTTGAGCTCCCGAATTCGTTTGGCTAAAGTATTGTGGAAGCGCAGGAAGACGGTGTGCATCGACGTGAGTGCCGCCTGCTGGTTGATTCTGTTGTCCGGACCGTGAAAACACCTTTCCGACACGCAGTTCTCCGTGTCGACAGGAAGGAGGGCGCCGTGCCCGAACGTGTCCAACAGATGCTCCTCCGAAGGATCCCTAAGAGAGGCGGCTTCGAGAGCATCGTTGCCGTACACCTGCGAGAGGTCGACGTAGGAGGTGGCTCCGTTCATCTGTTGGCGTTCTTTGCCGGACTTGCATGGGCAGCGAGCTGCCCGCACGAAGTTGATGCAGCGTACGTTGTGCCGCTGGTAGAATGGATCGCCTGACACATTCAGCGCCATCGAGCATTGCGGGACGGACGGATCCGCCAGACAGCAGTCGCCGACGCGGTCACCACTGGTCGCCGGTACCTTCGACATGACCGAATTGGCAATATCGTGGTCGAGAAATTGGCCAAAGGCAAAGAAAAGCCCGCTTGTGTTCGCGACGGGCTGCTGCTGCTGCTCTCGGGTTGAATTGTGGGCCCCGATGCGACGCAGCTGAACCGATACAGTACTGGCCGATGGTACTGCGCCATTTGTGTCGCTGATCGGCGCGGAGACCCCATCCGAGTAGTACGCCGGCAGAATTCGAAGCAGGCACGAATCCGCCGAACCCCACGACGAGTTAATCACGTTGTTACAGATGCCGCTGTAGCTTCTGTGGGAAACTCCACAGGACAGTACAGGTTTCACACAATGTCTCAGATATTTCCGGATGCCATAGAGGAAGCCTCCTTCGCTTCGGGGATGTCTCCTGGACACTCGAATCTCGGAGTTGCCTTCAAACATCAGCCTTTCGAGAGTGTCGTTGTATGAGCCTAGCGTTGTGATGTGCATTCGTTCTGCCTGAGACATCCGCTTGGAAAAGGGACATCCTGACGCCGAAATGGACCCGGACAGGCGAGCATCAGTTAGCCCCCCGTTTAACAACACAACAACTAGGAACACTAATCTAGCTAGATGCGTCAACATCTTTGCTAATGGTTTTTCGTTAGGAGCTCTGTTGAACATAACCGCTCTGCCAATTCCAAAGTTGAAGTTACTTGACTGAATGCAATGTGAATGCATTTCGGTTGTTATATAGCCGATGTTCCTTGCGAGTTTCATCAGTCGGCTGTGAGAGAGGGCACCTACCACGAGAGAGGGCGATAGGAGTGATTGAGGTGCTTAATCCCGCCTCAATCACATTGTATCCGGTACTCCCTAATCAATCAGTATCGCTTTAGAGGTGCTTAGTTGGGGGAGAGGGCTGCGGTCGTGGGGTCAAGGCGGTTACTGACACACAGGTACATGGCACCCCTCGATTGGGATCAATTTACTGACCCTAAGCCGACGAATCAATCGCCATCGTTCAGCCTATATCCATTTTATGGAAATATTACAAAAATCACAAATATTAGGTTGTATTCATTGAAAAATGGCGTAGCTAAAGTAAATGTCCTTTCAGCACATACCGAGAACACATGCCATGAGAGAGTTGCTAAATCCAGTCACGTTGGCGTTACTGTAGACCTTGCCAATGAACTGTTTCATCTCACGACAGCACTGACAGTTACTACGATAAGCGATGTGCGCCTGGTTAACAGGGTAGATGGCCACAGTCTAACTGCAATGAGCGATCAAAAAGATCGTAGCATGGAATAAAGCTTAACGGGGGAGGGTGTGTTTAGTGGATGTGGGTGTCAATCGGGCCCACATGCCGTCGGGCTGGGTCGAGTCCCACACTGCTCTTTGCCATAGCTCACTTTTTTAGTATATCGATCATCTAAAGAACATATCCAATTGTTTTAAAGCATGCGATGGTTATTCGTCCCTATAGGATAACGGGCTCACAACACGCTAACAGCCAGGTGGACATCAGTCATTTAGTTTTATCATTGAGCGCGGTAATTAGTATCATTTGAAAACCTAAGCATAATTTGTGTATTCCGTTTAACTCATACTAGACTACGAAAATGTTCCCCAGAATTTACGATTGTAGTATTTCTCATCTAAAGCGTAAACTCTTGGCTAATGTCCTGCAATCGTTTAAAGCGGTCGCGTACGATCATTTACTTGAGCAGACAGCGATCAGGACTGAGGGTCTTAGTGCGCGTACCAGATGAATCGCGTCGACATACAACTTCATCCTTGCAAGTAGCAGTTCGTTTGTAAGTAAGAATCAATTGGAGGTCGAAATATTTTATAGGTTCAGATGTACAACTGTCTGAGAAGGAACACGCACCTTACATAGAGTCTAATTGGGAAGACTTTACGGAAGGAGAGGTTCGAAGGGCTATACTAGCAAGAAAGAACGGAAAATCATCATGTCCTGATGATATTTACTACAAACATCTTAAGCAGGGAATAGAACACGTAGCCCCAAAGCTAACAGTGCTGTTCAATGCATGCTTAGAACACGGGCACATCCCAAGGCAGTGGCGCCGAAGCTACCTGCAACCAATTTACAAAAGCAAAGGCGACGCCACAGATCCAGCGAGCTACTGCGGGATAGCATTGACTAGCGTAATCTACAAAATATTAACCTCAATAATTGTGATCCGACTATATAGCGAATGTAAAGACTTAATACCTACAGAAAAGAATGGGTTCTTGGAAGGTCGCTCAGCTAAACGAGCTCTCACGGAAGTCCTTCGTCACGTGCGGGAACGCTTCAACAACGCACAGATGACCTACGCAGTGTTTGTTGACTTCAAAACCGCTTTTGATAGTGTACCTAGAGACCGCCTCCTGAAAGCTATGCGACATTGTTTTGGCATCAAAGGTCGAATGTTCAACCTAATCAGAAGCATTTTTACTGCGAACTACATCACGATTAGAAATAGGCCTCACTGTATTGCGCAAGAGGTTAAACAGACCATTGGCCTAGCACAAGGCGACACGGCAAGCCCTTTCTTATTCATTCTCTATGTCGCAGGGTTAAGCTAAACACTTCGAAATGCTAGCTGACGATCTTATCATAGTGGTCAAGTCAAGACCACATTTACAGTTTTACCTCAATGAAATGAGCCAATGGTGCGCACAATATAAGCTGACAATGAATGCATCCAAGACAAAAATCCTTTGATTTTCCCGAGGAGGCCGATACGCATGTCTTGACTATATCATCAGGGTTAATAACCAAAATATCGAATTAGTAAGTCAATTTATCTACCTCGGGGTAATATTGACACTCGGCCTATCTTTTGCAAAATACATAGAGAACAAGCGTGCAAAAGCAGTATCGGCCATGACACTACTCGGAAACCTTACACATTTTCACATTAAGACTGGCATGAACCTTTTTAAAATAAAAATAGCTCCAATTATAACTTACTGCCTTCGGGCCATTACACCAAACTTAATCGTAGATAACATGAAAGAAATAGACAAAATAAATACTAATTTAGTGAAGTATATGCTCGGACTACCGCGTAACGCATCGACAACCTTGGCGCTGGAACTTTGCCAAGAGCAAAGTTTTGCGGATTTAGTTCTGGACAAATAAGTTTTTAGTGCACTCGTTGTAGAACAATATCGCGCCTACAGAGAAGAGCGTAGTTTGAGCTTTACCATAGAGAGGTTCACCGACGGTCCTGCATTCACGACAGACCGTTGGAAGCATGGAATGCAAGTGAACAGACGGGTACTTTGCAGATTTACCTGGCATGACTACCATCAATATATATGCCTATATGCTTTGAAATTGAAGACTGTGTATGTACATATTGTGGCACATGTAATATTGACCGATACCACATACTACAATGCAAGGAAATAGAAGCTGGTTCGACGCATGCAGTACTGAAAGACGTTATCAGCCGACATGAATTTTAGGTAATATCCTCCAATTTCTGTTGAAATAAACTTGTATCTAGATTACCTAGCTACATGCGTTACCTAGCTGTAGGTCCAGTCAAAACCGGCATGTTTTACCGTGAACCTCTTTTAGATCACACTAATCAGGAACTAAACAAGTGGATTTCTTCCAAGTGTTTAGGTGGATACAAACTAGAAGCATTGCTTTAACCCGTGATTGTAAGCTTCGGATCTACATTTAAAAATAAAACAAAGAGTTGTGCCTTTAATTATGTTATTTTTATTCATTTCTCGATTAGCAGTTCAATACACACTTATGAGACAGATTTTCATACACAAAATATACGAGTACACGACAATATACGCGTACCCGTTCACGCGGGAAATACCGGGAGACACCTCAAACATTCAGGCCTCGCCTCCGTCCTCGCCAAAGATTCAGATTTGGCCGGTAGACGCTTGTACATGGCACCGTTTCGCTCGACTTCTGGAGCGGATACCTAGGCACCCGCTCGAGGTTTGTGGCCGCGCACAGTATGCCGGCGAGTGAGGTCTTCAGTAGGCTTTTGCGCTGCGCCGGCGTGAAATTTTGATCGTGCGTCACGAAGAAGCGATCCGACCGAATCAACAGCTGGAACTGTTTCATCACGATATCGGCCATCGTGGCACTGAGCAAACCGTGGCGCTCGTGTTCGACGTATCCGCCGATGTACAAATCGACGTCTTCGGGACGCTGATAGAGTTGTCTCAGTATGGCTAGTGCGTCGGAACTCATCAGTGGCCGAAAGTCGTCGAACTCGCGGATGGTCACATTACGCAGATGTCGAAGGTAGTCCACGTATGGCCGAAGCCCGTGATCGCGGCCCCGCTGCACATTGATCGCCACCAGATCCAGGCCAAAGTCGCCGTCCGTATCGTACATGTGGTGTGCGGCAACGCTGGACACCGGGAACCTCGCTCGTCTGCCGCCCGAGGCCATGAGCCGATCGACGACGTGCGTCGTGTGGTCTTCGTTGAGTCGGAAAAAGTCATCCGTTCGAAAGAACTGGAAACTGAGGTCCCTTGCGATCGTTTCCGGTATCATTGTGTGCAGCCGAAACGCGGCCGTCAGAAACTCGTTATACATGCCCGCCTCGGACGAATCGTCATAAGTAGTGCCGAGTGCAAGTTGTGCGTACGACATGTTCGCTTGCCGAAGGAACGCCTCATCCAGAAGCAGTGGCAGGAACTCTTTAATCACGACGACCTGAAACAGGGCGATGTTTATGTTTCGCGCCTCTTCAAACACATGGATCGCTAGCCATGACGGGTTGAGCTCCCGAATTCGTTTGGCTAAAGTATTGTGGAAGCGCAGGAAGACGGTGTGCATCGACGTGAGTGCCGCCTGCTGGTTGATTCTGTTGTCCGGACCGTGAAAACACCTTTCCGACACGCAGTTCTCCGTGTCGACAGGAAGGAGGGCGCCGTGCCCGAACGTGTCCAACAGATGCTCCTCCGAAGGATCCCTAAGAGAGGCGGCTTCGAGAGCATCGTTGCCGTACACCTGCGAGAGGTCGACGTAGGAGGTGGCTCCGTTCATCTGTTGGCGTTCTTTGCCGGACTTGCATGGGCAGCGAGCTGCCCGCACGAAGTTGATGCAGCGTACGTTGTGCCGCTGGTAGAATGGATCGCCTGACACATTCAGCGCCATCGAGCATTGCGGGACGGACGGATCCGCCAGACAGCAGTCGCCGACGCGGTCACCACTGGTCGCCGGTACCTTCGACATGACCGAATTGGCAATATCGTGGTCGAGAAATTGGCCAAAGGCAAAGAAAAGCCCGCTTGTGTTCGCGACGGGCTGCTGCTGCTGCTCTCGGGTTGAATTGTGGGCCCCGATGCGACGCAGCTGAACCGATACAGTACTGGCCGATGGTACTGCGCCATTTGTGTCGCTGATCGGCGCGGAGACCCCATCCGAGTAGTACGCCGGCAGAATTCGAAGCAGGCACGAATCCGCCGAACCCCACGACGAGTTAATCACGTTGTTACAGATGCCGCTGTAGCTTCTGTGGGAAACTCCACAGGACAGTACAGGTTTCACACAATGTCTCAGATATTTCCGGATGCCATAGAGGAAGCCTCCTTCGCTTCGGGGATGTCTCCTGGACACTCGAATCTCGGAGTTGCCTTCAAACATCAGCCTTTCGAGAGTGTCGTTGTATGAGCCTAGCGTTGTGATGTGCATTCGTTCTGCCTGGGACATCCGCTTGGAGAAGGGACATCCTGACGCCGAAATGGACCCGGACAGGCGAGCATCAGTTAGCCTCTCGTTTAACAACACAACAACTAGGAACACTAATCTAGCTAGATGCGTCAACATCTTTGCTAATGGTTTTTCGTTAGGAGCTCTGTTGAACATAACCGCGTTGCCAATTCCAAAGTTGAAGTTACTTGACTGAATGCAATGTGAATGCATTTCGGTTGTTATATAGCCGATGTTCCTTGCGAGTTTCATCAGTCGGCTGTGAGAGAGGGCACCTACCGCGAGAGAGGGCGATAGGAGTGATTGAGGTGCTTAATCCCGCCTCAATCACATTGTATCCGGTACTCCCTAATCAATCAGTATCGCTTTAGAGGTGCTTAGTTGGGGGAGAGGGCTGCGGTCGTGGGGTCAAGGCGGTTATTGACACACAGGTACATGGCATACCTCGATTGGGATCAATCTACTGACCCTAAGCCGACGAATCAATCGCCATCGTTCAGTCTATATCCATTTTATGGAAATATTACAAAAATCACAAATATTAGGTTGTATTCATTGAAAAATGGCGTAGCTGAAGTAAATGTCCTTTCAGCACATACCGAGAACACATGGCATGAGAGAGTTGCTAAATCCAGTCACGTTGGCGTTACTGTAGACCTTGCCAATGAACTGTTTCGTCTCACGACAGCACTGACAGTTACTACGATAAGCGATGTGCGCCTGGTTAACAGGGTAGACGGCCACAGTCTAACTGCAATGAGCGATCAAAAAGATCGTAGCATGGAATAAAGCTTAACGGGGGAGGGTGTGTTTAGTAGATGTGGGTGTCAATCGGGCCCACATGCCGTCCGGCTGGGTCGAGTCCCACACTGCTCTTTGCCATAGCTCACTTTTTTAGTATCTCGATCATCTGAAGAATATATCCAATTGTTTTAAAGCATGCGATGGTTATTCGTCCCTATAGGATAACGGGCTCACAACACGCTAACAGCCAGGCGGAAATCAGTAATTTAGTTTTATCATTGAGCGCGGTAATTACTACCATTTGAAAACCTAAGCATAATTTGTGTATTCCGTTTAGCTCATACTAGACTATGAAAATGTTCCCCAGAATTTACGATTGTAGTATTTCTCTTCTAAAGCGTAAACTCTTGGCTAATGTCCTGCAATCGTTTAAAGCAGTCGCGTACGATCATTTACTTGAGCAGATAGCGATCAGGACTGAGGGTCTTAGTGCGCGTACCAGATGAATCGCGTCGACATACAACTTTATCCTTGCAAGTTGCAGTTCGTTTGTAAGTGAGAATCAATAGGAGGTCGAAATATTTTATAGGTTCAGAAGCTTCAATATAAAAATAAATTTGCGTGTGAAAAGCAACCATGTATATTCGTCTCGCCATGGCTGTGGATATCAGCAAGACACTCGACTGCGTCGATCCTGACCTTCTTCTGGGCATATATATATATATAATATATATATATATATATATATATATATATATATATATATATCATATATATATAAGGATTAGTCTCTTCTCAGCTGTTGAGCCGGACGGTCGCACTGGTGCGAGCTCCCGCTTAAATTGCCTAGATCGCAAGTTATATCTGGCTTTTTAACGGGAGTTTTGTCACAGATCACCGTGACCACCAGTGTGACCGAACTGTGAGATCCAACACCGTCAAACAGTTCCTGTTTGCACTTAAAAATTGTGATAATTCGCCGCGTCACTGTGTTAGATAGGTTAGCAGTGCGTTCACCATTGCAAAGGCCTCTGTTATGTGCATTTAGCGTGTTTAAGTGAAGGTGATTTAGGTAAGTTCTTAGATTTAGGTAAGTAGAGTCTACCTATATAGTTGTTTAAGTGAAATATAGCGGTCCTTATTATATTTCACTATATAGGTATAGTGTATGCACTGGCTACAAAACCCAGACAGTGCATAGAAAATATTGTGATGATTTATTAATCATTTACAATACGTTTGCACACTCGGCAGTGCTCGCCTTAATAAAAATGGTGGTAAAAAGGTGTCACGTGAAGTTAAGAGTCAGTTGTCCGTGTCCTTGCTTGATGGTAGCCCCCGCTCTTATGGACCCGGTGCGAGCGATATATCCTCAAGGTTCCTTGCAAAGTTAAAACGGTGAGATCCATAAGATTTATCTTCGTGACGCCGAGCCCCAAGAGCGTCCTCGCAGATTCGGAGTCCCATACACCACTCATAGAGATAGTGATGGATCCGAATCTGCGAGGTTTTTGTGGGTAGGGGAGCGCCGCTCTTAGAAACTCGACGTCATATTTGGCGATCTTGTCTTGCCGTGCTTTTGCCAGGTCCCGGTTCGGGCCGCAAACCTCGGCATCTAAAACCCAGACCTCGGTAGGTGTTGTTATTACGAGGTCGGGCTTTAGACCCGGTGCGCTCGGTCGACGGAATACTCGCTCACGAACCACCTCATGACCCCTTTCGCGGAGAAGACGTGCCACGCGATATCTGAGCGACATGAGCCAACGTCTCAGGCGCATGACACCCGTGCCTACAACGTCTGTTGTAGCCCGGGCGTCCCCTGGCCAATCTGGCACGCGTTGGTAGTGCGTTGATCCTGAGCTTAAGTAGGTTTAAATACTCCTTACCAGATAGGTAGGGCATACCCTTAATCCAGTAATGTACAAAAGGCGTTTCGTGTGCTTTTTTAAAATGTGCCCCATCGAACGTGTTGTGTAGTTGTTGAGACCAGTAATCGGTCTCTTGAGTAGCGGTCTCAATGGAGGTTCCCAAGCGCTCGCAAAGAAGTCTTGTTTTCGCAAGATCTTTCTTAAAGTGCTCGGTGGTTAGCATCCATTGGACCCCAAGGTGCGTGGAGTGTTGTCGTGCTGTCAGGCGGGAGAGGCGGATTCTGGGAATGAATGTTTGGAGGCAGGGGATGTCCAGACCGCCGTGTGCTGTGTGCGTGTACAGGTAGGCGTTCGGCACCGAGTTTTCGAGCTTAAGCCATTTCGACTTAACAACCTTTCTGATCTCTTTATCTAGGTCAATAAGGAGTGCGTTAGATGGTCTGGGACCGGAGACCAGTTTATATAGGAGACGGGGAATGAGAAAGTCTTTCAAAAATATGAGTCTTTGGTGGGGTTTAAGGGGAGCTATCGTGAGTCTGTTGAGTAAGTTAAGGAGTATATCCTTGGTGGAGTCAACTCTGCCATTGCTGTCAAAGTCGACCCCAAGATATCTCCATCGATCGCTCATACCTTTAGCTGGCAATTGCCGATCTCCAACGTTAAATTCTGATACGGTATTGATAAAACCTTTACCTTCCTTCCTATTAAATAGGTGGGAGATAGTAAAGCTTTTATTAGTATTAATTTCAAGGCCTCGGGATTTTAAAAGTGGGTCCGCAATATTAAGGAGCCGTTGGAGAGTGGATTTCGTGGAGGCTAGGAGGATGAGATCATCCGCAAAGGCTAAGCCCATAAGGCGGAAGTCATCAGTAAGTTGGTACCCGATATTAGTTTTGTCTAATTTTGAAAGAATGTCGTTGAGAACTAGATTAAATAAGAGGGGGGACAGATGATCTCCCTGCCTAACACCCCTAGTTGGCCGAAATGTGCGACATTCTTGTCCAAATTCTATGAGAGTTTTAGATGAGAGGTACAAGCGTTCGATATAGTTAATGAATACCTCCGGGTATCCGCGAGTCCGGAGTGACCACAGGACGGAGTCATGACTCACCATGTCAAACGCCTTACGGAGGTCGATTGAGGCGAGTCTGAGCTCACGTCCTGCAGACTTGGCATCGTTAAGGATACCATCCAGAACCGCAAGATTCTCGAAAGTACCAGTATAGGGGAGAAACGCTCGCTGGATTGGGAGAAGCTTAATAGAGTTCTGGAGGCGTCTAGAGAGAATTTTGTTAAGCGTTCGTTGTAAGTATGAACTAATAGATAGGAGTCGCAGATCGCTTGGGGATGTGGCATTGTTAATTTTAGGGATGAACGCTAAGCGAGCAGTTTCATGGGCTGAGGCAATATCGCTAATTAATAGTATGTTAAGAATACAACAGACTACTTCTAACGGGAGTTTACGGAGGGACGAAAGACAAATCCCGTCCAAGCCTAGTGCTTTAGAAAATCCGCGGAGAGCTACGTGGGTTTCCTTTAGGGAGATAGGGAGGGAAACCTCAAAGAGATCAGAGTTTGGAGTGTATACGGGGCAAGGGAGTGGTTCAGGGGGTGGTTGTGTCATCGTGTTGGCCCAGTGTTCTACAACTTCGGTGGCGTGCATGTTATGTATGGTGTGTTTGCCGTCCAGCACCTCATGAGCGCATTTGGATCGGTTTTGGCTAAAAAGTTTTTGAGTGGTTGCGTAGTCTTGACGTCGCTGTTGCCTTTTAGATACTCGCGCTTCAGTGGAAGGTGTTTCTCTAAAGGCACGACGTCGGACAGTGTGTGTAAAATGTTTGTTCAGAAATTCGTTTAAGGCGATAGTGTGGTCCTCACCTGAGCAAATGATATTTGACAGATGAGTAAGGTCTGTTGAAATTATGTTGCGTTTGGGAAATGTGTTTGTGAGGGCTTGTATTTTAGATATAATAATATCTTTTTGGGATGGATTATAGGGGCCATCTGATTCAGAGTATCGAGGCCGACTACGCTCAGGAAGCTCAGATCCGTCAAGGTTGGAATCCAGGAGAGACCTCTTTTTAAGGAGGTCCTCTACCAGATCCTTATGCGCCTGAGAATTAAGTTGGCCTCTAATCGCCCCAGGTGTGCGTGAGTTAAAATTAGTAGCTAAAAGGTGGTCAATTTCTCTAGGAGTTTCGTTATTATTATCTAATATAAAATCTGCTTCTAATGTTGCTAAAAGTTCACGGTCTTGTGGGTTCCATCTGGCCTTCTTAGAGGGGGGGGGGGCTAAAATGTTCTCATTATATTCGTCCGGATGGGCACGACGACGGTGTAAATTAAGACCTGATTTAGAATTAAAGACCTTTAAGCAAGTACTAGGGGGGTTAAAATTATTATTAGAAGCAGCAGTGTCATTTTGTGAGGAACTTAAAATCAAATTATTAGTCTGTGATCGGTTAGGAGTTTGGGAGGTGGCATGAACTTCTCGTTGATTGTGAGTCAATCTAATGTGGCTCGCGAGGCCCGCGCCAGATTTGCATACTCGCCCGCAAGTCTGGCAGCTGAGTCTTCCGGCGGTGTTGCTGCCGTCACGTGATGCCATCGTTGTCTTGGTCCACAGCGGTGGTAAGATTTCTTTAAAAGTTTTGTGCGCGAACGATGGCGCGATTTTACGCGAAGTGTATTTATAGTGGTGTATCGATACGCTTTGTTTTGAGCCCTAATATCGAACTCAGCGCAAATAATACAATAAGCAACGATATATTGGGCGGCTATATCGTGTTTTTAAACCACTATATATTTCAATTGACTACCTACCTACCTATTATACACTTGTGATAGATGCTTCAATTCCACTGAATCGAAGAGACAGCCATTAATCTGTCTGATGCTAGTATTTCATCTACTTACCACAAATGTATATCTTAAACCGACACTACTATTGTACATATTAATGTGCAATTTTTAACTTCAACGTTCGACGCTATTTTGCATAAATACAGTTACGGGACGACTTACTACCGCTGTGGACCAAGACAACGATGGCATCACGTGACGGCAACAACACCGCCGGAAGACTCAGCTGCCAGACTTGCGGGCGAGTATGCAAATCTGGCGCGGGCCTCGCGAGCCACATTAGATTGACTCACAACCAACAAGAAGTTCGTGCCACCTCCCCAACTCCTAACCGATTACAGGCTAATGATTTGATTTTAAGTTCCACAAAAAATGACACTACTGCTTCTAATAACAGATTTAACCCCCCTAGTACGTCACGCGTCTCCCAGCCAAATTATAGATGTCCATCTGGTACTTGCTTAAAGGCTTTTAATTCTAAATCAGGTCATAATTTACACCGTCGTTATGTCCATCCGGACAAATATAATGAGAACATTTTAGCCCCCCCCCCCCTTTGTTAGGCAGGAAGATCCTCTGTCCCCCCCTTTTATTTAATCTAGTTCTCGACGACATTCTTTCCAAATTAGACAAAACTAATATCGGGTACCAATTTACTGATGACTTCCGCCTTATGGGGTTAGCCTTTGCGGATGATCTCATCCTTCTAGAATCCACGAAATCTACTCTCCAACGGCTCCGTAATATTGCGGACCCTCTTTTGAAATCCCGAGGCCTTGAAATTAATACTAATAAAAGTTTTCCTGTCTCCTACCTATTTAATAGGGAGAAAAGTAAAGGTTTTATTATTACCGTACCAGAATTTAACGTTGAAGATCGGCAATTGCCAGCTAAAGGTATGAGAGATCAATGGAGATATCTGGAAGTCGGCTTTGACAGCAATGGCAGAGTTGACTCCGCCAAGAATATACTCCTTAATTTACTCAACAGACTCACGATAGCTCCCCTTAAACCCCACAAAGACTCATATTTTTGAAAGACTTTCTCATTCCCCGCCTTCTATATAAACTAGTCTCCGGCCCCAAACCATCTCGCGCACTCCTTAGCAACCTCGATAAAGGGATCAGAAAGGTTGTTAAGTCGAAATGGCTTAAGCTCGAAAACTCAGTGCCGAACGCCAATTGTACAAGCACACAGCATACGGTGGTCTGGATATCCTCTGCCTCCAAACATTTATCCCTAGACTCCGCCTCTCCCGTCTGACAGCACTACAACACTCCACGCACCCTGGGGTCCAATGGATGCTAACCACCGAGCACTTCAGAAAAGACTTTGCGAAAACAAGACTTCTTTGCGAGCGCTTGGGAACCTCCATTGAGACCGCTACACAAGAGACCGATTACTGGTCTCAACAACTACACAACACGTTCGATGGGGCACATTTTAAAAAAGCACACGAAGAGCCTTTTGTACATTACTGGATTTTAATGGTATGTCCTACCTATCTGGCAAGGAGTATTTAAACCTACTAAAGCTCAGGATCAACGCACTACCA
This sequence comes from Dermanyssus gallinae, assembly GCA_003439945.1. Taxonomy (NCBI): domain Eukaryota; kingdom Metazoa; phylum Arthropoda; class Arachnida; order Mesostigmata; family Dermanyssidae; genus Dermanyssus; species Dermanyssus gallinae. The sequence goes on along the minus strand of QVRM01000605.1, from coordinate 305,491 downwards.
ACGCGTGCCAGATTGACGACGTCTGTGATCGCGTGGCGCGTCTTCTCCGCGAGAGGGGTGATGAGATGGTTCGTGAGCAGGTCTAAAGCCCGACCTCGTAATAACAACACCTGCTCAGGTCTGGGTTTTAGATGCCGAGGTTTGCCGCTAGAACCGGGACCTGGCAAAAGCGCGGCAAAACAAGATCACCAAATATGACGTCGAGTTCCTAAGAGCGGCGCTCCACAAAAACCTCGCAGATTCGGATCCATCACTATCTCTATGAGTGGTGTATGGGACTCCGAATCTGCGAGTACACTCTTGGGGCTCGGCGTTACGAAGAGGAATCTTATGGATCTTACCGTCTTAACGTTGCAAGGAACCTTGAGGATATGCCGCTCGCGCCGGGTCCATAAGAGCGGGGGCTACCATCAAGCAAGGACACCGACAGCTGATTCTTAACCTCACGTGACACCTTTTTATCACCACTTATATTAAGGCGAGTGCTATGCAGTTATTGCAACTTTACGAGGATTAAGGCAAGTGGGGGTTCCCATTGAGGGACTTTTAACTGTTTACAAGGCCCTGTTTTTATCTATTTTATGTTATGGTGTTCTGTTGTGGGGTGGTGGGTACAAAGACATTCTTCGTAGGGTCCAGATGATTAAAAATGATGCACTTTGCGCCATCTTCTCCAGACGTCTCTACGAGTCAGCTAGTGATCTGTTCGCTGCTTATAACCTTTTACCAGTCTCAAAAATATATATTCTTAGAGTGACCACGCTTGCCTACAAAACCTCTCGTGGTTTACTACCGGCGGATATAGTATTTCCCTTGGTACCTAGGCGGAGAAGGCAACTGCGTAGAGCGACAATATTTGTGATACCGCGGACCAAAAAGAAACTTAGGTCTCATTCCCTATTGTGTCGGCTGCCGCATGTTTGGAGCGCTCTATCAGGACGCATACGATCTCTCTCCTCTGTGAGTATATTTGTGCGGGAATTAAAAAAGTATCTTGCTACCGGCTCTGGTATACCAGATCAATGAGGGTGTTAGCAGGCGTTGTGAAGGGTAGAGCTGCAGAGATGGAAATTGATTCATGAGTTATAGGAGCCACCATACAAAGGGTCGGCAATACTGTTGTGACGAGCGTATTTCTTTGTTTCAATGCTGAATCACACCGATGAACTGATCACCGGTTTACTGTGTATACAGCTGTATATATAACCATGCGACTGTGTAAATTCACTCTAATTTATGAAATGTCATTTTTTGTCGAAAACTTAAGCATTTGTAATGCAGTTTCGCAAATAACCCACGTTCTGAATCTGAATCTGGAATGGGAAAAGTGCTGTAGACCTAATTATGAGTACCTCTATTGAACGGGCAGCCTAGATAAAGGACCATAAAACGACAATTGCAGCGGAACGAAAGCACTGTAAGGTAACCTTCAGTCTTACTCATACGAGTAGAACTGGCGGTGACAAACGAAATCCCCTCGGCCGCAAGATAGGTTTCAGCAAACTAGAACAAGCCTTACATCTACTCCCAAATGCGGCCGAAGTAGACACAGACTTTTACGAGCGCTCACTTCGGTGGGCCATTCAAGCTCAGTAATACATAAGAGAAACACTGCGACAAACCAGAGACACAAACCATGGTTTGACCACGAATGCAAAACCATCAAAAGACGCATATGTTGCCACAACGATTAGAGCTCATCATGGTTGGCAAACCTACCTGAGCTGAAGAAAACGTATAAACAGATGATGATAATGAGAAAAAGATATGAACACGAGACTGCGCAACGCATACATTAGGAACGAGACAACATCCAGAGACTATGGATCCTCTTACCGAAGAAACCTGTTATAGCAAACCCGCTAATAAAGGACGAAATGTGGGTCTCGCATTTCACAGCCCTACTGAGCCGCGATGTACAACTGTCTGAGAAGGAACACGCACCTTACATAGAGTCTAATTGGGAAGACTTTACGGAAGAAGAGTTCGAAGGGCTATACTAGCAAAAAAGAACGGAAAATCATCATGTCCTGATGATATTTACTACAAACATCTTAAGCAGGGAATAGAACACGTAGCCCCAAAGCTAACAGCGCTATTCAATGCATGCTTAGAACACGGGCACATCCCAAGGCAGTGGCGCCGAAGCTACCTGCAACCAATTTACAAAAGCAAAGGCGACGCCACAGACCTAGCGAGCTACCGCGGGATAGCATTGACTAGCGTAATCTACAAAATATTAACCTCAATAATTGTGATCCGACTATATAGCGAATGTAAAGACTTAATACCTACAGAAAAGAATGGGTTCTTGGAAGGTCGCTCAATTAAACGAGCTCTCACGGAAGTCCTTCGTCACGTGCGGGAACGCTTCAACAACGCACAGATGACTTACGCAGCGTTTGTTGACTTCAAAACCGCTTTTGCTAGTGTACCTAGAGACCGCCTCCTGAAAGATATGCGACATTGCTTTGTCATCAAAGGTCGAATGTTCAACCTAATCAGAAGCACTTTTACTGCGAACTACATCACGATTAGAAATAGGCCTCACTGTATTGCGCAAGAGGTTAAACAGACCATTGGCCTAGCACAAGGCTAAATACTTCGAATTGCTAAAGCTCCGCATGTATTCTACGCTGACGATCTTATCATAATAGTCAAGTCAAGATCACATTTACAGTTTTACCTCAATGAAATGAGCCAATGGTTGGCACAATATAAGCTGACAATGAATGCATCCAAGACGAAAATCCTTTGATTTTCCCGAGGAGGCCGATACGCATGGGTTGACTATATCATCAGGGTTAGTAACCAAAATATCGAATTAGTAAGTCAATTTATCTACCTCGGGGTAATATTGACACCCGGCCTATCTTTTACAAAACACATAGAGAACAAGCGTGCAAAAGCAGTATCGGCCATGACGCTACTCGGAAATCTTACACGTTTTCACATTAAGACTGGCATGAACCTTTTTAAAATAAAATAGCTCCAATTATAACTTACTGCCTTCAAGCCATTACACCAAACTTAATCATAGATAACATGAAATAAATAGACAAAATAAATACTAATTTAGTGAAGTATATGCTCGGACTACCGCGTAACGCATCGACAACCTTGGCGCTGGAACTATGCCAAGAGCGAAGTTTTGCGGAAGATCTTATTCTGGACAAATAAGTTTTTAGTGCACTCGTTTAGAACAATATCGCACCTACAGAGAACAGCGTAATTTGAGTTTTGCCATAAAGAGGTTCACCGACGGTCCTGCATTCACGACAGACCGTTGGAAGCAGGGAATGCAAGTGAACAGACGGGTACTCTGCAGACTTACCTGGCATGGCTACCATCAATATATATGCCTATATGCTTTGAAATTGAAGACGGTGTATGTAAGTATTGTGGCACATGTAATATTGACCGATACCACATACTGCAATGCAAGGAAATAGAAGCTGGTTTGACGCATGCAGTAGTGAAAGACGTTATCAGCCGACATGAATTTTAGGTAATATCCACCAATTTCGGATGACTACCTAGCTACATGCGTTACCTAGCTGTAGGTCTAGTCAAAACCGGCATGTTTTACCGTAAACCTCTTTTAGATCACACCAATCAGGAACTAAACAAGTGGATTTCTTCCAAGTCCTTGGGTGGATACAAACTAGAAGCATTGCTTTAAACCGTGATTGTAAGCTTCGAATCTACATTTAAAAATAAAACAAAGAATTGTGCCTTTAATTATGTTATTTTTATTCATTTCTCGATTAGCAGTTCAATACACACTTATGAGACAGATTTTCATACACAAAATATACGAGTACACGACAATATACGCGTACCCGTTCACGCGGGAAATACCGGGAGACACCTCAAACATTCAGGCCTCGCCTCCGTCCTCGCCAAAGATTCAGATTTGGCCGGTAGACGCTTGTACATGGCACCGTTTCGCTCGACTTCTGGAGCGGATACCTAGGCACCCGCTCGAGGTTTGTGGCCGCGCACAGTATGCCGGCGAGTGAGGTCTTCAGTAGGCTTTTGCGCTGCGCCGGCGTGAAATTTTGATCGTGCGTCACGAAGAAGCGATCCGACCGAATCAACAGCTGGAACTGTTTCATCACGATATCGGCCATCGTGGCACTGAGCAAACCGTGGCGCTCGTGTTCGACGTATCCGCCGATGTACAAATCGACGTCTTCGGGACGCTGATAGAGTTGTCTCAGTATGGCTAGTGCGTCGGAACTCATCAGTGGCCGAAAGTCGTCGAACTCGCGGATGGTCACATTACGCAGATGTCGAAGGTAGTCCACGTATGGCCGAAGCCCGTGATCGCGGCCCCGCTGCACATTGATCGCCACCAGATCCAGGCCAAAGTCGCCGTCCGTATCGTACATGTGGTGTGCGGCAACGCTGGACACCGGGAACCTCGCTCGTCTGCCGCCCGAGGCCATGAGCCGATCGACGACGTGCGTCGTGTGGTCTTCGTCGAGTCGGAAAAAGTCATCCGTTCGAAAGAACTGGAAACTGAGGTCCCTTGCGATCGTTTCCGGTATCATTGTGTGCAGCCGAAACGCGGCCGTCAGAAACTCGTTATACATGCCCGCCTCGGACGAATCGTCATAAGTAGTGCCGAGTGCAAGTTGTGCGTACGACATGTTCGCTTGCCGAAGGAACGCCTCATCCAGAAGCAGTGGCAGGAACTCTTTAATCACGACGACCTGAAACAGGGCGATGTTTATGTTTCGCGCCTCTTCAAACACATGGATCGCTAGCCATGACGGGTTGAGCTCCCGAATTCGTTTGGCTAAAGTATTGTGGAAGCGCAGGAAGACGGTGTGCATCGACGTGAGTGCCGCCTGCTGGTTGATTCTGTTGTCCGGACCGTGAAAACACCTTTCCGACACGCAGTTCTCCGTGTCGACAGGAAGGAGGGCGCCGTGCCCGAACGTGTCCAACAGATGCTCCTCCGAAGGATCCCTAAGAGAGGCGGCTTCGAGAGCATCGTTGCCGTACACCTGCGAGAGGTCGACGTAGGAGGTGGCTCCGTTCATCTGTTGGCGTTCTTTGCCGGACTTGCATGGGCAGCGAGCTGCCCGCACGAAGTTGATGCAGCGTACGTTGTGCCGCTGGTAGAATGGATCGCCTGACACATTCAGCGCCATCGAGCATTGCGGGACGGACGGATCCGCCAGACAGCAGTCGCCGACGCGGTCACCACTGGTCGCCGGTACCTTCGACATGACCGAATTGGCAATATCGTGGTCGAGGAATTGGCCAAAGGCAAAGAAAAGCCCGCTTGTGTTCGCGACGGGCTGCTGCTGCTGCTGCTCTCGGGTTGAATTGTGGGCCCCGATGCGACGCAGCTGAACCGATACAGTACTGGCCGATGGTACTGCGCCATTTGTGTCGCTGATCGGCGCGGAGACCCCATCCGAGTAGTACGCCGGCAGAATTCGAAGCAGGCACGAATCCGCCGAACCCCACGACGAGTTAATCACGTTGTTACAGATGCCGCTGTAGCTTCTGTGGGAAACTCCACAGGACAGTACAGGTTTCACACAATGTCTCAGATATTTCCGGATGCCATAGAGGAAGCCTCCTTCGCTTCGGGGATGTCTCCTGGACACTCGAATCTCGGAGTTGCCTTCAAACATCAGCCTTTCGAGAGTGTCGTTGTATGAGCCTAGCGTTGTGATGTGCATTCGTTCTGCCTGGGACATCCGCTTGGAGAAGGGACATCCTGACGCCGAAATGGACCCGGACAGGCGAGCATCAGTTAGCCTCCCGTTTAACAACACAACAACTAGGAACACTAATCTAGCTAGATGCGTCAACATCTTTGCTAATGGTTTTTCGTTAGGAGCTCTGTTGAACATAACCGCTCTGCCAATTCCAAAGTTGAAGTTACTTGACTGAATGCAATGTGAATGCATTTCGGTTGTTATATAGCCGATGTTTCTTGCGAGTTTCATCAGTCGGCTGTGAGAGAGGGCACCTACCGCGAGAGAGGGCGATAGGAGTGATTGAGGTGCTTAATCCCGCCTCAATCACATTGTATCCGGTACTCCCTAATCAATCAGTATCGCTTTAGAGGTGCTTAGTTGGGGGAGAGGGCTGCGGTCGTGGGGTCAAAGCGGTTATTGACACACAGGTACATGGCACCCCTCGATTGGGATCAATTTACTGATCCTAAGCCGACGAATCAATCGCCATCGTTCAGTCTATATCCATTTTATGGAAATATTACAAAAATCTCAAATATTAGGTTGTATTCATTGAAAAATGGCGTAGCTAAAGTAAATGTCCTTTCAGCACATACCGAGAACACATGCCATGAGAGAGTTGCTTAATTCAGTCACGTTGGCGTTACTGTAGACCTTGCCAATGAACTGTTTCGTCTCACGACAGCACTGACAGTTACTACGATAAGCGATGTGCGCCTGGTTAACAGGGTAGATGGCCACAGTCTAACTGCAATGAGCGATCAAAAAGATCGTAGCATGCAATAAAGCTTAACGGGGGAGGGTGTGTTTAGTGGATGTGGGTGTCAATCGGGCCCACATGCCGTAGGGCTGGGTCGAGTCCCACACTGCTCTTTGCTATAGCTCACTTTTTTAGTATCTCAATCATCTAAAGAATATATCCAATTGTTTTAAAGCATGCGATGGTTATTCGTCCCTATAGGATAACGGGCTCACAACACGCTAACAGCCAGGCGGAAATCAGTCATTTAGTTTTATCAGTACCTTTTGAAAACCTAAGCATAATTTGTGTATTCCGTTTAACTCATACTAGACTATGAAAATGTTCCCCTGAATTTACGATTGTAGTATTTCTCTTCTAAAGCGTTAACTCTTGGCTAATGTCCTGCAATAGGCATACAATTATGGGGAATAAAACAGTTTCTACGGGATCTCCGGAAGCCCTGCGGCTGACGGAAGAGACCCTTCCACGGCCGCGGCGTTGCCGCGTTGAACCTCGATCGATATGCGCTGCAACAGGTATTCGCTAGCTCGGGGGTCCTGAGTTGCAGCGATGACTTTCCGGCCCAGTTCCTTAATAAACTTCATAGACTCCGGTCCGATCGGTCCAAAAATCTCTATGGCAATTGGCTGAACTATAAATTGCGATGCTAGTCCCTGGTATTTCGTCACTTTTCGGTTCTCTGCGAGCCGGGCGCCTGCGCCCACCTCACGGCTCGTGTTTTGGGCGTAGCTTTTGGCCAGCGTACATGACACTGTAACATCCCACACGAGAAGACGACCACGAGCCCAGGGGGTAAGAGTTTTTCCGTCTGGTCTCAGCTGACTATTCTGACTAAGACCGACAGGCTCCTTCACTGCCGGAATGTGGGCCGAGTGAAGAGCACGGAAGATAACGTCGTTGATGGCGAAATGACGTGAGTGGCGCCCAGCGCTATAGCGACACGACAAGGCATGTTCACCCGTGGCACTTACCGGTGCTCTGCATAGACTGCATGGGTGGGGTGCGCAAACGACCTCCCCAAGCCGTAAGCCGGAAACGATGCGGAGTGTGTTGTTGTCCAGCATCGTTCCCAGCTGCGGCGAGGGGAGGGCTTGAAGCCAACGTAATTCTCACCTGGATTCCAACCCTGACGGAATTGAGCTCTCTGGGCCTAGTCGGTCTCGATACTCTGAATCAGATGGCCCCTATAATCCCTCCCAAAAAGATATTATTATATTCAAAATGCAAGCCCTCACAAACTCATTTCCCAAACGCAACATAATTTCAACAGACCTTATTCATCTGTCAAATATAATTTGCTCAGGTGAGGACCACACGTGTGCCTTAAGCGATTTTCCAAACAAACATTTTACACACACTGTCCGACGTCGTGCCTTTAGGGAAACACCTTCCACTGAAGCGCGAGTATCTAAAAGGCAACAGCGACGTCAAGACTACGCAACCACTCAAAAACTCTTTGGCCAAAACCGATCCAAACGCGCTCATGGGGTGCTGGACGGCAGGCCCTTGCCCCGTATACACTCCCAACTCTGATAGCTTCGAAGTTTCTTTCCCTATCTCCCTAAAGGAAACCCACGTAGCTCTCCGCGGACCTTCTAAAGCACTAGGCTTGAACAGGATTTGTCTTTCGTCCCTCCGTAAACTCCCGTTAGAAGTAGTCTGTTGTCTTTTTAACATACTACTAATTAGCGATATTGTCATTAAGTTTGCAGGACGTGAGCTCAGACTCGCCTCAATCGATCTCCGTAAGGCGTTCGACATGGTGAGTCATGACTTTGTCCTGTGATCACTCCGGACTCGCGGATAATCATTAATTAATTAAATTTTTTCATTAATTAATTATTTTTCATAATATTTCATTAATTCTAATAATTCATAATAATACTTCATAATAATTCATTAATTAATTAAATTAAAAAGGTATTCATTAATTATATCGAACGCCTGTACCTCTCATCTAAAACTCTCATAGAATTTGGACAAGAATGTCGCACATTTCGGCCAACTAGGGGTGTTACGCAGGAAGATCCTCTGTCCCCCCCTTTCATTTAATCTAGTTCTCGATGACATTCTTTCCAAATTAGACAAAACTAATATCGGATACCAATTTACTGATGACTTCCGCCTTATGGGGTTAGCCTTTGCGGATGATCTCGTCCTTCTAGACTCCACGAAATCTACTCTCCAACGGCTCCTCAATATTGCGGACCCCCTTTTGAAATCCCGAGGCCTTGAAATTAATACTAATAAAAGCTTTACTGTCTCCCACCTATTTAATAGGGAGAAAGGTAAAGGTTTTATTAATACCGTACCAGAATTTAACGTTGAAGATCGGCAATTGCCAGCTAAAGGTATGAGCGATCAATGGCGATATCAATCGATAGCCAATTGTACACGCACACAGCACACGGCGGTCTGGATATCCTCTGCCTCCAAACATGTATCCCTAGACTCTGCCTCTCCCGTCTGACAGCACTACAACACTCCACGCACCCTGGGGTCCAATGGATGCTAACCACCAAGCACTTCAAAAAAGACTTTGCGAAAACAAGACTTCTTTGCCAGCGCTTGGGAACCTCCATTGAGACCGCTACACAAGAGACCGATTACTGGTCTCAACAACTACACAACACGAAACGCCCTTTGTACATTACTGGATTAAGGGTACGCCCTACCTATCTGGTAAGGAGTATTTAAACCTACTAAAGCTCAGGATCAACGCACTACCAACGCGTGCCAGATTGGCCAGGGGACACCGGGCTAGAACAAACGTTGTAGGCACGGGTGTCATGCGCCTGAGACGTTGGCTCATGTAGCTCAGATGTGCGATACAACACACAAACAAACCATTAAGAGACATGACAACGTCTGTGATCGCGTGGCGCGTCTTCTCCGCGAGAGGGGTGATAAGGTGGTTCGTGAGCAAGTATTCCGTCTACCGGGCGCACCAGGTCTAAAGCCCAACCTCGTAATAACAACACCTACCCAGGTCTGGGTTTTAGATGCCGAGGTTTGCCGCTAGAACCGGGACCTGGCAAAAGCGCGGCAGGACAAGATCACCAAATATGACGTCGAGTTCCTAAGAGCGGCGCTCCCCGATCCACAAAAACCTCACAGATTCGGATCCATCACTATCTCTATGAGTGGTGTATGGGACTCCGAATCTGCGAGTACGCTCTTGGGGCTCGGCGTCACGAAGAGGAGTCTTATGGATCTTACCGTCTTAACGTTGCAAGGAACCTTGAGGATATACCGCTCGCGCCGGGTCCATAAGAGCGGGGGCTACCATCAAGCAAGGACACCGACAGCTGATTCTTAACCTCACAAGACACCTTTTTATCACCACCTTTATTAAGGCGAGTGCTATGCAGTTATTGCAACTTTGCGAGGATTAAGGCAAGTGGGGGTTCCCATTGAGGGACTTTTAACTGTTTACAAGGCCCTGTTTTTATCTATTTTATGTTATGGTGTTCTGCTGCGGGGTGGTGGGTACAGAGGCATTCTTCGAAGGGTCCAGATGATTAAAAATGATGGTATTCGCGCCATCTTCTCCAGACGTCTCTACGAGTCAGCTAGTGATCTGCTCGCTGCTTATAACCTTTTACCAGTCTCAAAAATATATATTCTTAGAGTGGCCACGCTTGCCTACAAAACCTCTCGTGGTTTACTACGGGCGGATATAGTATTTCCCTTGGTACCTAGGCGGAGAAGGCAACTGCGTAAAGCGACAATATTTGTGATACCGCGGACTAAAAAGAAACTTAGGTCTCATTCCCTATTGTGTCGGCTGCCGCATGTTTGGAGCGCTCTACCAGGACGCATACGATCTCTCTCCTCTGTGAGTATATTTGTGCGGGAATTAAAAAAGTATCTTGCTACCGGCTCTGGTATAGCAGATCGATGAGGGTATTAGCAGGCGTTGTGAAGGGAAGAGCTGCAGAGATGGAAATTGATTCATGAGTTATAGGAGCCACCATACAAAGGGTCGGCAATACTGTTGTGACGAGCGTATTTCCTTGTTTCAATGCTGAATCACACCGATGAACTGATCACCGGTTTACTGTGTACACACCTGTATATATATAATCATGCGACTGTGTAAATTCACTCTAATTTATGAAATGTCATGTTTTGTCAAAAACTTAAGCATTTGAAATGCAGTTTTGCAAATAAACCACGTTCTGAATCTGAATCTGGAATGGAAAATCTGCTGTAGACCTAGTTATAAGTACCTCTATTGAAACGGCAGCCTAAATAAAGGACCATAAAACGACAATTGCAGCGGAACAAAAGCACTGTAAGGTAACCTTCAGTCTTACTCATACGAGTAGAGCTGGCGGTGACAAACGAAAACCCCTCGGCCGCAAGATAGGTCTTAGCAAACTAGAACAAGCCTTACATCTACTCCCAAATGCGGCCGAAGTAGACACAGACTTTTACGAGCGCTCACTTCGGTGGGCCATTCAAGCTCAGTAATACATAAGAGGAACACTGCAACAAACCAGAGACACAAACCATGGTTTGACCACGAATGCAAAACCATCAAAACACGCATATGTTGCCACAACGATTAGAGCTCATCATGGTTGGCAAACCTACCTGAGCTGAAGAAAACGTATAAACAGATGATGATAATGAGAAAAAGATATGAACACGAGACTGCGCAACGCATGCATTAGGAACGAGACAGCATCCAGAGACTATGGATCCTCTTACCGAAGAAACCTGCTATAGCAAACCCGCTAATAAATGACGAAAGGTGAGTCTCGCATTTCACAGCCCTACTGAGCCGCGATGTACAACTGCCTGAGAAGGAACACGCACCTTACATAGAGTCTAATTGGGAAGACTTTACGGAAGGAGAGGTTCAAAGGGCTATACTAGCAAAAAAGAACGGAAAATCATCATGTCCTGATGATATTTACTACAAACATCTTAAGCAGGGAATAGAACACGTAGTCCCAAAGCTAACAGTGCTGCTCAATGCATGCTTAGAACACGGGCACATCCCAAGGCAGTGGCGCCGAAGCTACCTGCAACCAATTTACAAAAGCAAAGGCGACGCCACAGATCTAGCGAGCTACCGCGGGATAGCATTGACTAGCGAAATCTACAAAATATTAACCTCAATAATTGTGATCAGACTATATAGCGAATGTAAAGACTTAATACCTACAGAAAAGAATGAGTTCTTGGAAGGTCGCTCAACTAAACGAGCTCTCACGGAAGTCCTTCGTCACGTGCGGGAACGCTTCAACAACGCACAGATGACCTACGCAGCGTTTGTTGACTTCAAAACCGCTTTTGATAGTGTACCTAGAGACCGCCTCCTGAAAGCTATGCGACATTGTTTTGGCATCAAAGGTCGAATGTTCAACCTAATCAGAAGCATTTTTACTGCGAACTACATCACGATTAGAAATAGGCCTCACTGTATTGCGCAAGAGGTTAAACAGACCATTGGCCTAGCACAAGGCGACACGGCAAGCCCTTTCTTATTCATTCTTTATGTCGCAGGGTTAAGCTAAACACTTCGAAATGCTAGCGGACGATCTTATCATAGTGGTCAAGTCAAGACCACATTTACAGTTTTACCTCAATGAAATGAGCCAATGGTGCGCACAATATAAGCTGACAATGAATGCATCCAAGACGAAAATCCTTTGATTTTCCCGAGGAGGCCGATACGCATGTCTTGACTATATCATCAGGGTTAATAACCAAAATATCGAATTAGTAAGTCAATTTGTCTACCTCGGGGTAATATTGACACTCGGCCTATCTTTTACAAAACACATAGAGAACAAGCGTGCAAAAGCAGTATCGGCCATGACACTACTCGGAAACCTTACACATTTTCACATTAAGACTGGCATGAACCTTTTTAAAATAAAAATAGCTCCAATTATAACTTACTGCCTTCGGGCCATTACACCAAACTTAATCGTAGATAACATGAAAGAAATAGACAAAATAAATACTAATTTAGTGAAGTATATGCTCGGACTACCGCGTAACGCATCGACAACCTTGGCGCTGGAACTTTGCCAAGAGCAAAGTTTTGCGGAAGATCTTATTCTGGACAAATAAGTTTTTAGTGCACTCGCTGTAGAACAATATCGCGCCTACAGAGAAGAGCGTACTTTGAGCTTTACCATAGAGAGGTTCACCGACGGTCCTGCATTCACGACAGACCGTTGGAAGCATGGAATGCAAGTGAACAGACGGGTACTCTGCAGACTTACCTGGCATGGCTACCATCAATATATATGCCTATATGCTTTGAAATTGAAGACGGTGTATGTAAGTATTGTGGCACATGTAATATTGACCGATACCACATACTGCAATGCAAGGAAATAGAAGCTGGTTCGACGCATGCAGTAGTGAAAGACGTTATCAGCCGACATGAATTTTAGGTAATATCCTCCAATTTCTGTTGAAATAAACTTGTATCTAGATTACCTAGCTACATGCGTTACCTAGCTGTAGGTCCAGTCAAAACTGGCATGTTTTACCGTAAACCTCTTTTAGATCACACTAATCAGGAACTAAACAAGTGGATTTCTTCCAAGTCCTTAGGTGGATACAAACTAGAAGCATTGCTTTAAACCCTGATTGTAAGCTTCGGATCTACGTTTAAAAATAAAACAAAGAGTTGTGCCTTTAATTATGTTATTTTTATTCATTTCTCGATTAGCAGTTCAATACACACTTATGAGACAGATTTTCATACACAAAATATACGAGTACACGACAATATAGGCGTACCCATTCACGCGGGAAATACCGGGAGACACCTCAAACATTCAGCCCTCGCCTCCGTCCTCGCCAAAGATTCAGATTTGGCCGGTAGACGCTTGTACATGGCACCGTTTCGCTCGACTTCTGGAGCGGATACCTAGGCACCCGCTCGAGGTTTGTGGCCGCGCACAGTATGCCGGCGAGTGAGGTCTTCAGTAGGCTTTTGCGCTGCGCCGGCGTGAAATTTTGATCGTGCGTCACGAAGAAGCGATCCGACCGAATCAACAGCTGGAACTGTTTCATCACGATATCGGCCATCGTGGCACTGAGCAAACCGTGGCGCTCGTGTTCGACGTATCCGCCGATGTACAAATCGACGTCTTCGGGACGCTGATAGAGTTGTCTCAGTATGGCTAGTGCGTCGGAACTCATCAGTGGCCGAAAGTCGTCGAACTCGCGGATGGTCACATTACGCAGATGTCGAAGGTAGTCCACGTATGGCCGAAGCCCGTGATCGCGGCCCCGCTGCACATTGATCGCCACCAGATCCAGGCCAAAGTCGCCGTCCGTATCGTACATGTGGTGTGCGGCAACGCTGGACACCGGGAACCTCGCTCGTCTGCCGCCCGAGGCCATGAGCCGATCGACGACGTGCGTCGTATGGTCTTCGTCGAGTCGGAAAAAGTCATCCGTTCGAAAGAACTGGAAACTGAGGTCCCTTGCGATCGTTTCCGGTATCATTGTGTGCAGCCGAAACGCGGCCGTCAGAAACTCGTTATACATGCCCGCCTCGGACGAATCGTCATAAGTAGTGCCGAGTGCAAGTTGTGCGTACGACATGTTCGCTTGCCGAAGGAACGCCTCATCCAGAAGCAGTGGCAGGAACTCTTTAATCACGACGACCTGAAACAGGGCGATGTTTATGTTTCGCGCCTCTTCAAACACATGGATCGCTAGCCATGACGGGTTGAGCTCCCGAATTCGTTTGGCTAAAGTATTGTGGAAGCGCAGGAAGACGGTGTGCATCGACGTGAGTGCCGCCTGCTGGTTGATTCTGTTGTCCGGACCGTGAAAACACCTTTCCGACACGCAGTTCTCCGTGTCGACAGGAAGGAGGGCGCCGTGCCCGAACGTGTCCAACAGATGCTCCTCCGAAGGATCCCTAAGAGAGGCGGCTTCGAGAGCATCGTTGCCGTACACCTGCGAGAGGTCGACGTAGGAGGTGGCTCCGTTCATCTGTTGGCGTTCTTTGCCGGACTTGCATGGGCAGCGAGCTGCCCGCACGAAGTTGATGCAGCGTACGTTGTGCCGCTGGTAGAATGGATCGCCTGACACATTCAGCGCCATCGAGCATTGCGGGACCGACGGATCCGCCAGACAGCAGTCGCCGACGCGGTCACCACTGGTCGCCGGTACCTTCGACATGACCGAATTGGCAATATCGTGGCCGAGGAATTGGCCAAAGGCAAAGAAAAGCCCGCTTGTGTTCGCGACGGGCTGCTCTCGGGTTGAATTGTGGGCCCCGATGCGACGCAGCTGAACCGATACAGTACTGGCCGATGGTACTGCGCCATTTGTGTCGCTGATCGGCGCGGAGACCCCATCCGAGTAGTACGCCGGCAGAATTCGAAGCAGGCACGAATCCGCCGAACCCCACGACGAGTTAATCACGTTGTTACAGATGCCGCTGTAGCTTCTGTGGGAAACTCCACAGGACAGTACAGGTTTCACACAATGTCTCAGATATTTCCGCATGCCATAGAGGAAGCCTCCTTCGCTTCGGGGATGTCTCCTGGACACTCGAATCTCGGAGTTGCCTTCAAACATCAGCCTTTCGAGAGTGTCGTTGTATGAGCCTAGCGTTGTGATGTGCATTCGTTCTGCCTGAGACATCCGCTTGGAAAAGGGACATCCTGACGCCGAAATGGACCCGGACAGGCGAGCATCAGTTAGCCCCCCGTTTAACAACACAACAACTAGGAACACTAATCTAGCTAGATGCGTCAACATCTTTGCTAATGGTTTTTCGTTAGGAGCTCTGTTGAACATAACCGCTCTGCCAATTCCAAAGTTGAAGTTACTTGACTGAATGCAATGTGAATGCATTTCGGTTGTTATATAGCCGATGTTCCTTGCGAGTTTCATCAGTCGGCTGTGAGAGAGGGCACCTACCACGAGAGAGGGCGATAGGAGTGATTGAGGTGCTTAATCCCGCCTCAATCACATTGTATCCGGTACTCCCTAATCAATCAGTATCGCTTTAGAGGTGCTTAGTTGGGGGAGAGGGCTGCGGTCGTGGGGTCAAGGCGGTTACTGACACACAGGTACATGGCATACCTCGATTGGGATCAATTTACTGACCCTAAGCCGACGAATCAATCGCCATCGTTCAGTCTATATCCATTTTTATGGAAATATTACAAAAATCACAAATATTAGGTTGTTATCATTGAAAAATGGCGTAGCTAAAGTAAATGTCCTTTCAGCACATACCGAGAACACATGCCATGAGAGAGTTGCTAAATCCAGTCACGTTGGCGTTACTGTAGACCTTGCCAATGAACTGTTTCGTCTCACGACAGCACTGACAGTTACTACGATAAGCGATGTGCGCCTGGTTAACAGGGTAGACGGCCACAGTCTAACTGCAATGAGCGATCAAAAAGATCGTAGCATGGAATAAAGCTTAACGGGGGAGGGTGTGTTTAGTAGATGTGGGTGTCAATCGGGCCCACATGCCGTCCGGCTGGGTCGAGTCCCACACTGCTCTTTGCCATAGCTCCCTTTTTTAGTATCTCGATCATCTGAAGAATATATCCAATTGTTTTAAAGCATGCGATGGTTATTCGTCCCTATAGGATAACGGGCTCACAACACGCTAACAGCCAGGCGGAAATCAGTCATTTAGTTTTATCATTGAGCGCGGTAATTAGTACCATTTGAAAACCTAAGCATAATTTGTGTATTCCGTTTAACTCATACTAGACTATGAAAATGTTCCCCAGAATTTACGATTGTAGTATTTCTCTTCTAAAGCGTAAACTCTTGGCTAATGTCCTGCAATCGTTTAAAGCAGTCGCGTACGATCATTTACTTGAGCAGATAGCGATCAGGACTGAGGGTCTTAGTGCGCGTACCAGATGAATCGCGTCGACATACAACTTTATCCTTGCAAGTTGCAGTTCGTTTGTAAGCGAGAATCAATAGGAGGTCGAAATATTTTATAGGTTCAGAAGCTTCAATATAAAAATAAATTTGCGTGTGAAAAGCAACCATGTATATTCGTCTCGCCATGGCTGTGGATATCAGCAGACACTCGACTGCGTCGATCCTGACCTTCTTCTGGGCATATATATATATATCAAAAAAATATATATTCATATATATATATATATATATATATATATATATATATATATATATATATATATATATATATATATATAAGGATTAGTCTCTTCTCAGCTGTTGAGCCGGACTGTCGCACTGGTGCGAGCTCCCGCTTAAATTGCCTAGATCGCAAGTTATATCTGGCTTTTTAACGGGAGTTTTATCACAGATCACCGTGACCACCAGTGTGACCGAACTGTGAGATCCAACACCGTCAAACAGTTCCTGTTTGCACTTAAAAGATGCAAAATTGTGATAATTCGCCGCGTCACTGTGTTAGATAGGTTAGCAGTGCGTTCACCATTGCAAAGGCCTCTGTTATGTGCATTTAGCGTGTTTAAGTGAAGGTGATTTAGGTAAGTTCTTAGATTTATGTAAGTAGAGTCTACCTATATAGTTGTTTAAGTGAAATATAGCGGTCCTTATTATATTTCACTATATAGGTATAGTGTATGCACTGGCTACAAAACCCAGACAGTGCATAGAAAATATTGTGATGATTTATTAATCATTTACAATACGTTTGCACACTCGGCAGTGCTCGCCTTAATAAAAATGGTGGTAAAAAGGTGTCACGTGAAGTTAAGAGTCAGTTGTCCGTGTCCTTGCTTGATGGTAGCCCCGCTCTTATGGACCCGGTGCGAGCGATATATCCTCAAGGTTCCTTGCAAAGTTAAAACGGTGAGATCCATAAGATTCCTCTTCGTGACGCCGAGCCCCAAGAGCGTCCTCGCAGATTCGGAGTCCCATACACCACTCATAGAGATAGTGATGGATCCGAATCTGCGAGGTTTTTGCGGGTAGGGGAGCGCCGCTCTTAGGAACTCGACGTCATATTTGGCGATCTTGTCTTGCCGTGCTTTTGCCAGGTCCCGGTTCGGGCCGCAAACCTCGGCATCTAAAACCCAGACCTCGGTAGGTGTTGTTATTACGAGGTCGGGCTTTAGACCCGGTGCGCCCGGTCGACGGAATACTCGCTCACGAACCACCTCATGACCCCTTTCGCGGAGAAGACGTGCCACGCGATCACAGACGTCGTCATGTCTCTTTATGGTTTGTTTGTGTGTTATATCGCACATCTGAGCGCCATGAGCCAACGTCTCAGGCGCATGACACCCGTGCCTACAACGTTTGTTGTAGCCCGGGCGTCCCCTGGCCAATCTGGCACGCGTTGGTAGTGCGTTGATCCTGAGCTTTAGTAGGTTTAAATACTCCTTACCAGATAGGTAGGGCATACCCTTAACCCAGTAATGTACAAAAGGCGTTTCGTGTGCTTTTTTAAAATGTGCCCCATCGAACGTGTTGTGTAGTTGTTGAGACCAGTAATCGGTCTCTTGTGTAGCGGTCTCAATGGAGGTTCCCAAGCGCTCGCAAAGAAGTCTTGTTTTCGCAAGATCTTTCTTAAAGTGCTTGGTGGTTAGCATCCATTGGACCCCAAGGTGCGTGAAGTGTTGTCGTGCTGTCAGGCGGGAGAGGCGGATTCTGGGAATGAATGTTTGGAGGCAGGGGATGTCCAGACCGCCGTGTGCTGTGTGCGTGTACAGGTAGGCGTTCGGCACCGAGTTTTCGAGCTTAAGCTATTTCGACTTAACAACCTTTCTGATCTCTTTATCTAGGTCAATAAGGAGTGCGTTAGATGGTCTGGGACCGGAGACCAGTTTATATAGGAGACGGGGAATGAGAAAGTCTTTCAAAAATATGAGTCTTTGGTGGGGTTTAAGGGGAGCTATCGTGAGTCTGTTGAGTAAGTTAAGGAGTATATCCTTGGTGGAGTCAACTCTGCCATTGCTGTCAAAGTCGACTCCAAGATATCTCCATCGATCGCTCATACCTCCGGGTATCCGCGAGTCCGGAGTGACCACAGGACGGAGTCATGACTCACCATGTCGAACGCCTTACGGAGGTCGATTGAGGCGAGTCTGAGCTCACGTCCTGCAGACTTGGCATCGTTAAGGATACCATCCAGAACCGCAAGATTCTCGAAAGTACCATTATAGGGGAGAAACGCTCGCTGGATTGGGAGAAGCTTAATAGAGTTCTGGAGGCGTCTAGAGAGAATTTTGTTAAGCGTTCGTTGTAAGTATGAACTAATAGATAGGGGTCGCAGATCGCTTGGGGATGTGGCATTGTTATTTTTAGGGATGAACGCTAAGCGAGCAGTTTCATGGGCTGAGGCAATATCGCTAATTAATAGTATGTTAAGAATACAACAGACTACTTCTAACGGGAGTTTACGGAGGGACGAAAGACAAATCCCGTCCAAGCCTAGTGCTTTAAAAGGTCCGCGGAGAGCTACGTGGGTTTCCTTTAGGGAGATAGGGAGGGAAACCTCAAAGAGATCAGAGTTTGGAGTGTATACGGGGCAAGGGAGTGGTTCAGGGGGTGGTTGTGTCATCGTGTTGGCCCAGTGTTCTACAACTTCGGTGGCGTGCATGTTATGTATGGTGTGTTTGCCGTCCAGCACCTCATGAGCGCATTTGGATCGGTTTTGGCTAAAAAGTTTTTGAGTGGTTGCGTAGTCTTGACGTCGCTGTTGCCTTTTAGATACTCGCGCTTCAGTGGAAGGTGTTTCTCTAAAGGCACGACGTCGGACAGTGTGTGTAAAATGTTTGTTCAGAAGTTCGTTTAAGGCGATAGTGTGGTCCTCACCTGAGCAAATTATATTTGACAGATGAGTAAGGTCTGTTGAAATTATGTTGCGTTTGGGAAATGTGTTTGTGAGGGCTTGTATTTTAGATATAATAATATCTTTTTGGGATGGATTATAGGGGCCATCTGATTCAGAGTATCGAGGCCGACTACGCTCAGGAAGCTCAGATCCGTCAAGGTTGGAATCCAGGAGAGACCTCTTTTTAAGGAGGTCCTCTACCAGATCCTTATGCGCCTGAGAATTACGTTGGCCTCTAATCGCCCCAGGTGTGCGTGAGTTAAAATTAGTAGCTAAAAGGTGGTCAATTTCTCTAGGAGTTTCGTTATTATTATCTAATATAAAATCTGCTTCTAATGTTGCTAAAAGTTCACGGTCTTGTGGGTTCCATCTGGCCTTCTTAGAGGGGGGGGCTAAAATGTTCTCATTATATTCGTCCGGATGGGCACGACGACGGTGTAAATTAAGACCTGATTTAGAATTAAAGACCTTTAAGCAAGTACTAGATGGACATTTACAATTTGGCTGGGAGACGCGTGAAGTACTAGGAGGGTTAAAATTATTATTAGAAGCAGCAGTGTCATTTTGTGAGGAACTTAAAATCAAATTATTAGTCTGTGATCGGTTAGGAGTTTGGGAGGTGGCACGAACTTCTCGTTGATTGTGAGTCAATCTAATGTGGCTCGCGAGGCCCGCGCCAGATTAGCATACTCGCCCGCAAGTCTGGCAGCTGAGTCTTCCGGCGGTGTTGCTGCCGTCACGTGATGCCATCGTTGTCTTGGTCCACAGCGGTGGTAAGATTTCTTTAAAAGTTTTGTGCGCGAACGATGGCGCGATTTTACGCGAAGTGTATTTATAGTGGTGTATCGATGCGTTTTGTTTTGAGCCCTAATATCGAACTCAGCGCAAATAATACAATAAGCAACGATATATTGGGCGGCTACATCGTGTTTTTAAACCACTATATATTTCAATTGACTACCTACATACCTATTATACACTTGTGATAGATGCTTCAATTCCACTGAATCGAAGAGACAGCCATTGATCTGTCTGATGCTAGTATTCCATCTACTTACCACAAATGTATATCTTAAACCGACACTACTATTGTACATATTAATGTGCAATTTTTAACTTCTACGTTCGACGCTATTTTGCATAAATACAGTTACGGGACGACTTACTACCGCTGTGGACCAAGACAACGATGGCATCACGTGACGGCAACAACACCGCCGGAAGACTCAGCTGCCAGACTTGCGGGTGAGTATGCAAATCTGGCGCGGGCCTCGCGAGCCACATTAGATTGACTCACAACCAACAAGAAGTTCGTGCCACCTCCCCAACTCCTAACCGATTACAGACTAATGATTTGATTTTAAGTTCCACACAAAATGACACTACTGCTTCTAATAACAGATTTAACCCCCCTAGTACGTCACGCGTCTCCCAGCCAAATTATAGATGTCCATCTGGTACTTGCTTAAAGGCTTTTAATTCTAAATCAGGTCATAATTTACACGGTCGTTATGTCCATCCGGACAAATATAATGAGAACATTTTAGCCCCCCCCCCCTTTGTTAGGCAGGAAGATCCTCTGTCCCCCCCTTTTATTTAATCTAGTTCTCGACGACATTCTTTCCAAATTAGACAAAACTAATATCGGGTACCAATTTACTGATGACTTCCGCCTTATGGGGTTAGCCTTTGCGGATGATCTCATCCTTCTAGACTCCACGAAATCTACTCTCCAACGGCTCCTTAATATTGCGGACCCTCTTTTGAAATCCCGAGGCCTTGACATTAATACTAATAAAAGCTTTACTGTCTCCTACCTATTTAATAGGGAGAAAAGTAAAGGTTTTATTAATACCGTACCAGAATTTAACGTTGAAGATCGGCAATTGCCAGCTAAAGGTATGAGAGATCAATGGAGATATCTGGAAGTCGGCTTTGACAGCAATGGCAGAGTTGACTCCGCCAAGAATATACTCCTTAATTTACTCAACAGACTCACGATAGCTCCCCTTAAACCCCACAAAGACTCATATTTTTGAAAGACTTTCTCATTCCCCGCCTTCTATATAAACTAGTCTCCGGCCCCAAACCATCTCACGCACTCCTTAGCAACCTCGATAAAGGGATCAGAAAGGTTGTTAAGTCAAAATGGCTTAAGCTCGAAAACTCAGTGCCGAACGCCAATTGTACAAGCACACAGCATACGGCGGTCTGGATATCCTCTGCCTCCAAACATTTATCCCTAGACTCCGCCTCTCCCGTCTGACAGCACTACAACACTCCACGCACCCTGGGGTCCAATGGATGCTAACCACCAAGCACTTCAGAAAAGACTTTGCGAAAACAAGACTTCTTTGCGAGCGCTTGGGAACCTCCATTGAGACCGCTACACAAGAGACCGATTACTGGTCTCAACAACTACACAACACGTTTGATGGGGCACATTTTAAAAAAGCACACGAAGAGCCTTTTGTACATTACTGGATTTTAATGGTATGTCCTACCTATCTGGCAAGGAGTATTTAAACCTACTAAAGCTCAGGATCAACGCACTACCAACGCGTGCCAGATTGGCCAGGGCACCCGGGCTAGAACAAACGTTGTAGGCACGGGTGTCATGCGCCTGAGACGTTGGCTCATGTGGCTCAGATGTGCGATACAACACACAAACAAACCACAAAGAGACATGACGACGTCTGTGATCGCGTGGCGCGTCTTCACCGCGAGAGGGGTAATGAGATGGTTCGTGAGCAGGTCTAAAGCCCGACCTCTTAATAACAACACCTGCCCAGGTCTGGGTTTTAGATGCCGAGGTTTGCCGCTAGAACCGGGACCTGGCAAAAGCGCGTCAGGACAAGATCACCAAATATGACGTCGAGTTCCTAAAAGCGGCGCTCCACAAAAACCTCGCAGATTCGGATCCATCACTATCTCTATGAGTGGTGTATGGGACTCCGAATCTGCGAGTACGCTCTTGGGGCTCGGCGTTACGAAGAGGAATCTTATGGATCTTACCGTCTTAACGTTGCAAGGAACCTTGAGGATATGCCGCTCGCGCCGGGTCCATAAGAGCGTGGGCTACCATCAAGCAAGGACACCGACAGCTGATTCTTAACCTCACGTGACACCTTTTTATCACCACTTTTATTAAGGCGAGTGCTATGCAGTTATTGCAACTTTACGAGGATTAAGGCAAGTTGGGGTTCCCATTGAGGGACTTTTAACTGTTTACAAGGCCCTGTTGTTATCTATTTTATGTTATGGTGTTTTGTTGTGGGGTGGTGGGTACAAAGGCATTCTTCGAAGGGTCCAGATGATTAAAAATGATGCACTTCGCGCCATCTTCTCCAGACGTCTCTACGAGTCAGCTAGTGATCTGTTCGCTGCTTATAACCTTTTACCAGTCTCAAAAATATATATTCTTAGAGTGGCCACGCTTGCCTACAAAACCTCTCGTGGTTTACTACCGGCGGATATAGTATTTCCCTTGGTACCTAGGCGGAGAAGGCAACTGCGTAGAGCGACAATATTTGTGATACCGCGGACCAAAAAGAAACTTAGGTCTCATTCCCTATTGTGTCGGCTGCCGCATGTTTGGAGCGCTCTATCAGGACGCATACGATCTCTCTCCTCTGTGAGTATATTTGTGCGGGAATTAAAAAAGTATCTTGCTACCGGCTCTGGTATACCAGATCAATGAGGGTATTAGCAGGCGTTGTGAAGGGTAGAGCTGCAGAGATGGAAATTGATTCATGAGTTATAGGAGCCACCATACAAAGGGTCGGCAATACTGTTGTGACGAGCGTATTTCCTTGTTTCAATGCTGAATCACACCGATGAACTGATCACCGGTTTACTGTGTATACACCTGTATATATAACCATGCGACTGTGTAAATTCACTCTAATTTATGAAATGTAATTTTTTGTCGAAAACTTAAGCATTTGTAATGCAGTTTCGCAAATAACCCACGTTCTGAATCTGAATCTGGAATGGGAAAAGTGCTGTAGACCTAATTATGAGTACCTCTATTGAACGGGCAGCCTAGATAAAGGACCATAAAACGACAATTGCAGCGGAACGAAAGCACTGTAAGGTAACCTTCAGTCTTACTCATACGAGTAGAACTGGCGGTGACAAACGAAATCCCCTCGGCCGCAAGATAGGTTTCAGCAAACTAGAACAAGCCTTACATCTACTCCCAAATGCGGCCGAAGTAGACACAGACTTTTACGAGCGCTCACTTCGGTGGGCCATTCAAGCTCAGTAATACATAAGAGAAACACTGCGACAAACCAGAGACACAAACCATGGTTTGACCACGAATGCAAAACCATCAAAAGACGCATATGTTGCCACAACGATTAGAGCTCATCATGGTTGGCAAACCTACCTGAGCTGAAGAAAACGTATAAACAGATGATGATAATGAGAAAAAGATATGAACACGAGACTGCGCAACGCATACATTAGGAACGAGACAACATCCAGAGACTATGGATTCTCTTACCGAAGAAACCTGTTATAGCAAACCCGCTAATAAAGGACGAAAGGTGGGTCTCGCATTTCACAGCCCTACTGAGCCGCGATGTACAACTGTCTGAGAAGGAACACGCACCTTACATAGAGTCTAATTGGGAAGACTTTACGGAAGAAGAGTTCGAAGGGCTATACTAGCAAAAAAGAACGGAAAATCATCATGTCCTGATGATATTTACTACAAACCTCTTAAGCAGGGAATAGAACACGTAGCCCCAAAGCTAACAGCGCTATTCAATGCATGCTTAGAACACGGGCACATCCCAAGGCAGTGGCGCCGAAGCTACCTGCAACCAATTTACAAAAGCAATGGCGACGCCACAGACCTAGCGAGCTACCGCGGGATAGCATTGACTAGCGTAATCTACAAAATATTAACCTCAATAATTGTGATCCGACTATAAAGCGAATGTAAAGACTTAATACCTACAGAAAAGAATGGGTTCTTGGAAGGTCGCTCAACTAAACGAGCTCTCACGGAAGTCCTTCGTCACGTGCGGGAACGCTTCAACAACGCACCGATGACTTACGCAGCGTTTGTTGACTTCAAAACCGCTTTTGCTAGTGTACCTAGAGACCGCCTCCTGAAATATATGCGACATTGCTTTGTCATCAAAGGTCGAATGTTCAACCTAATCAGAAGCATTTTT
Source organism: Dermanyssus gallinae (assembly GCA_003439945.1). Lineage (NCBI taxonomy): Eukaryota > Metazoa > Arthropoda > Arachnida > Mesostigmata > Dermanyssidae > Dermanyssus > Dermanyssus gallinae. Next base: position 281,014 of record QVRM01000605.1, on the reverse strand, counting down.
ACTGCGAACTACATCACGATTAGAAATAGGCCTCACTGTATTGCGCAAGAGGTTAAACAGACCATTGGCCTAGCACAAGGCTAAATACTTCGAATTGCTAAAGCTCCGCATGTATTCTACGCTGACGATCTTATCATAATAGTCAAGTCAAGATCACATTTACAGTTTTACCTCAATGAAATGAGCCAATGGTGCGCACAATATAAGCTGACAATGAATGCATCCAAGACGAAAATCCTTTGATTTTCCCGAGGAGGCCGATACGCATGGGTTGACTATATCATCAGGGTTAATAACCAAAATATCGAATTAGTAAGTCAATTTATCTACCTCGGGGTAATATTGACACCCGGCCTATCTTTTACAAAACACATAGAGAACAAGCGTGCAAAAGCAGTATCGGCCATGACGCTACTCGGAAATCTTACACGTTTTCACATTAAGACTGGCATGAACCTTTTTAAAATAAAAATAGCTCCAATTATAACTTACTGCCTTCAAGCCATTACACCAAACTTAATCATAGATAACATGAAAGAAATAGACAAAATAAATACTGATTTAGTGAAGTATATGCTCGGACTACCGCGTAACGCATCGACAACCTTGGCGCTGGAACTATGCCAAGAGCGAAGTTTTGCGGAAGATCTTATTCTGGACAAATAAGTTTTTAGTGCACTCGTTTAGAACAATATCGCACTTACAGAGAACAGCGTAATTTGAGTTTTGCCATAAAGAGGTTCACCGACGGTCCTGCATTCACGACAGACCGTTGGAAGCAGGGAATGCAAGTGAACAGACGGGTACTCTGCAGACTTACCTGGCATGGCTACCATCAATATATATGCCTATATGCTTTGAAATTGAAGACTGTGTATGTAAGTATTGTGGCACATGTAATATTGACCGATACCACATACTGCAATGCAAGGAAATAGAAGCTGGTGTGACGCATGCAGTAGTGAAAGACGTTATCAGCCGACATGAATTTTAGGTAATATCCACCAATTTCGGATGAAATAAACTTGTATCTATATTACCTAGCTACATGCGTTACCTAGCTGTAGGTCTAGTCAAAACCGGCATGTTTTACCGTAAACCTCTTTTAGATCACACTAATCAGGAACTAAACAAATGGATTCCTTCCAAGTCCTTAGGTGGATACAAACTAGAAGCATTGCTTTAAACCGTGATTGTAAGCTTCGGATCTACATTTAAAAATAAAACAAAGAGTTGTGCCTTTAATTATGTTATTTTTATTCATTTCTCGATTAGCAGTTCAATACACACTTATGAGACAGATTTTTATACACAAAATATACGAGTACACGACAATATACGCGTACCGTTTCACGCGGGAAATACCGGGAGACACCTCAAACATTCAGCCCTCGCCTCCGTCCTCGCCAAAGATTCAGATTTGGCCGGTAGACGCTTGTACATGGCACCGTTTCGCTCGACTTCTGGAGCGGATACCTAGGCACCCGCTCGAGGTTTGTGGCCGCGCACAGTATGCCGGCGAGTGAGGTCTTCAGTAGGCTTTTGCGCTGCGCCGGCGTGAAATTTTGATCGTGCGTCACGAAGAAGCGATCCGACCGAATCAACAGCTGGAACTGTTTCATCACGATATCGGCCATCGTGGCACTGAGCAAACCGTGGCGCTCGTGTTCGACGTATCCGCCGATGTACAAATCGACGTCTTCGGGACGCTGATAGAGTTGTCTCAGTATGGCTAGTGCGTCGGAACTCATCAGTGGCCGAAAGTCGTCGAACTCGCGGATGGTCACATTACGCAGATGTCGAAGGTAGTCCACGTATGGCCGAAGCCCGTGATCGCGGCCCCGCTGCACATTGATCGCCACCAGATCCAGGCCAAAGTCGCCGTCCGTATCGTACATGTGGTGTGCGGCAACGCTGGACACCGGGAACCTCGCTCGTCTGCCGCCCGAGGCCATGAGCCGATCGACGACGTGCGTCGTGTGGTCTTCGTCGAGTCGGAAAAAGCCATCCGTTCGAAAGAACTGGAAACTGAGGTCCCTTGCGATCGTTTCCGGTATCATTGTGTGCAGCCGAAACGCGGCCGTCAGAAACTCGTTATACATGCCCGCCTCGGACGAATCGTCATAAGTAGTGCCGAGTGCAAGTCGTGCGTACGACATGTTCGCTTGCCGAAGGAACGCCTCATCCAGAAGCAGTGGCAGGAACTCTTTAATCACGACGACCTGAAACAGGGCGATGTTTATGTTTCGCGCCTCTTCAAACACATGGATCGCTAGCCATGACGGGTTGAGCTCCCGAATTCGTTTGGCTAAAGTATTGTGGAAGCGCAGGAAGACGGTGTGCATCGACGTGAGTGCCGCCTGCTGGTTGATTCTGTTGTCCGGACCGTGAAAACACCTTTCCGACACGCAGTTCTCCGTGTCGACAGGAAGGAGGGCGCCGTGCCCGAACGTGTCCAACAGATGCTCCTCCGAAGGATCCCTAAGAGAGGCGGCTTCGAGAGCATCGTTGCCGTACACCTGCGAGAGGTCGACGTAGGCGGTGGCTCCGTTCATCTGTTGGCGTTCTTTGCCGGACTTGCATGGGCAGCGAGCTGCCCGCACGAAGTTGATGCAGCGTACGTTGTGCCGCTGGTAGAATGGATCGCCTGACACATTCAGCGCCATCGAGCATTGCGTGGATCCGCCAGACAGCAGTCGCCGACGCGGTCACCACTGGTCGCCGGTACCTTCGACATGACCGAATTGGCAATATCGTGGTCGAGGAATTGGCCAAAGGCAAAGAAAAGCCCGCTTGTGTTCGCGACGGGCTGCTGCTGGTCTCGGGTTGAATTGTGGGCCCCGATGCGACGCAGCTGAACCGATACAGTACTGGCTGATGGTACTGCGCCATTTGTGTCGCTGATCGGCGCGGAGACCCCATCCGAGTAGTACGCCGGCAGAATTCGAAGCAGGCACGAATCCGCCGAACCCCACGACGAGTTAATCACGTTGTTACAGATGCCGCTGTAGCTTCTGTGGGAAACTCCACAGGACAGTACAGGTTTCACACAATGTCTCAGATATTTCCGGATGCCATAGAGGAAGCCTCCTTCGCTTCGGGGATGTCTCCTGGACACTCGAATCTCGGAGTTGCCTTCAAACATCAGCCTTTCGAGAGTGTCGTTGTATGAGCCTAGCGTTGTGATGTGCATTCGTTCTGCCTGGGACATCCGCTTGGAGAAGGGACATCCTGACGCCGAAATGGACCCGGACAGGCGAGCATCAGTTAGCCTCTCGTTTAACAACACAACAACTAGGAACACTAATCTAGCTAGATGCGTCAACATCTTTGCTAATGGTTTTTCGTTAGGAGCTCTGTTGAACATAACGGCTCTGCCAATTCCAAAGTTGAAGTTACTTGACTGAATGCAATGTGAATGCATTTCGGTTGTTATATGGCCGATGTTCCTTACGAGTTTCATCAGTCGGCTGTGAGAGAGGGCACCTACCGCGAGAGAGGGCGATAGGAGTGATTGAGGTGCTTAATCCCGCCTCAATCACATTGTATCCGGTACTCCCTAATCAATCAGTATCGCTTTAGAGGTGCTTAGTTGGGGGAGAGGGCTGCGTGGGGTCAAGGCGGTTATTGTCACACAGGTACATGGCACCCCTCGATTGGGATCAATTTACTGACCCTAAGCCGACGAATCGATCGCCATCGTTCAGACTATATACATTTTATGGAAATATTACAAAAATCACAAATATTAGGTTGTATTGATTGAAAAATGGCGTAGCTAAAGTAAATGTCCTTTCAGCACATACCGAGAACATATGCCATGAGAGAGTTGCTAAATCCAGTCACGTTGGCGTTACTGTAGACCTAGCCAATGAACTGTTTCGTCTCACGACAGCACTGACAGTTACTACGATGTGCGCCTGGTTAATAGGGTAGATGGCCACAGTCTAACTGCAATGGGCGATCAAGAAGTTCGTAGCATGGAATAAAGCTTAACGGGGGAGGGTGTGTTTAGTGGATGCGGAACGCCGTCGGTCTGGATCAAGTCCCACACTGTTCTTTGTCATAGCTCACTTGTTTAGTATCTCGATTATCTAGGGAATAAATCCAATTGTTTTGAAGCATGCGTTGGTTATTCATCCCTAGAGGATAACGGGCTCACAACACGCTAACAGCCAGAAGGGCATCAGTCATTAAGTTTTAATGCGTTTCTTTGTAACAGCATTGAGCGCGGTAATTAGTACCATTTGAAAACCTAAACATAATTTGTGTATTCCGTTTAACTCATACTAGACTATAAAAATGTTCCCCAGAATTTACGATTGTAGTATTTCTCTTCTAAAGCGTAAACTCTTGGCTAATGTCCTGCAATCGTTTAAAGCGGTCGCGTACGATCATTTACTTGAGCAGACAGCGATCAGGACTGAGGGTCTTAGTGCGCGTACCAGATTAATCGCATCGACATACAACTTCATCCTTGCCAGTAGCAGTTCGTTTGTCAGTGAGAATCAATTGGAGGTCGAAATATTTTATAGATTCAGAAACTTCAATATAAAAATAAATTTGCGTGTGAAAAGCAACCATGTATATTCGTCTCGCCATGGCTGTGGATATCAGCAAGACACTCGACTGCGTCGACCCTGTCCTTCTTCTGGGCATATATATATATATTCATATATATATAAGGATTAGTCTCTTCTCAGCGGTTGAGTCGGACGGTCGCACTGGTGCGATCTCCCGCTTAAATTGCCTAGATCGCAAGTTATATCTGGCTTTTTAACGGGAGTTTTGTCACAGACCACCGTGACCACCAGTGTGACCGAACTGTGAGATCCAACACCGTCAAACAGTTTCTGTTTGCACTTAAAAGATGCAAAATTTTGATAATTTGCCGCGTCACTGTGTTAGATAGGTTAGCAGTGCGTTTACCATTGCAAATGCCTATATTATGTGCATTTTAGCGTTTTTAAATGGAGGTAATTGTGCCGGTTCTTAGATTTAGGTAAGTAGAGTCTACCTATATAGTTGTTTAAGTGAAATATAACGGTCTTTATTATGTTTCACTATATAGGTATAGTGTATGCACTGGCTACAAAACCCAGACAGTGCATATATATATAGTGGTGTATCGATACGCTTTGTCTTGAGCCCTAATATCGAACTCAGCGCAAATAATACAATGAGCAACGATATATTGGGCAGCTATATCGTGTTTTGAAACCACTATATATTTTAATTGACTACCTACATACCTATTATATACTTGTGATAGATGCTTCAATTCCACTGAATCGAAGAGACAGCCATTAATCTGTCTGATGCTAGTATTCCATTTACTTACCACAAATGTATATCTTAAACCGACACTACTATTGTACATATTAATGTGCAATTTTTAACTTCTACGTTCGACGCTATTTTGCATAAATTTAGTTACGGGACGACTTACTACCGCTGTGGACCAAGACAACGATGGCATCACGTGACGGCAACAACACCGCCGGAAGACTCAGCTGCCAGACTTGCGGGCGAGTATGCAAATCTGGCGCGGGCCTCGCGAGCCACATTAGATTGACTCACAACCAACAAGAAGTTCGTGCCACCTCCCCAACTCCTAACCGATTACAGACTAATGATTTGATTTTAAGTTCCACACAAAATGACACTACTGCTTCTAATAACAGATTTAACCCCGCTAGTACGTCGCGCGTCTCCCAGCCAAATTATAGATGTCCATCTGGTACTTGCTTACAGGCTTTTAATTCTAAATCAGGTCATAATTTACACCGTCGTTATGTCCATCCGGACAAATATAATGAGAACATTTTAGCCCCTCCCCCCCCCTTTGAGAAGGTCAGATGGAACCCACAAGACCGTGAGCTTTTAGCAACATTAGAAGCAGATTTTATATTAGATAATAATAATAACGAAGCACCTAGAGAAATTGACCATCTTTTAGCTACTAAATTTAACTTACGCACACCTGGGGCAATTAGAAGCCAACGTAATTCTCACCTGGATTCCAACCCTGACGGATCTAAGCTTCCTGGGCCTAGTCGGTCTCGATACTCTGAATCAGATGGCCTCTATAATCCCTCCCAAAAATATATTATTATATTCAAAATGCAAGCCCTCACAAACTCATTTCCCAAACGCAACATAATTTCAACAGACCTTACTCATCTGTCAAATATAATTTGCTCAGGTGAGGACCACACTTTTGCCTTAAGCGATTTTCCGAACAAACATTTTACACACAGTGTCCGACGTCGTGCCTTTAGGGAAACACCTTCCACTCAAGCGCGAGTATCTGAAAGGCAACAGCGACGTCAAGACTACGCAACCACTCAAAAACTCTTTGGCCAAAACCGATCCAAACGCGCTCATGGGGTGTTGGACGGCAGGCCCTTGCCCCGTATACACTCCCAACTCTGATAGCTTCGAAGTTTTTTTCCCTATCTCCCTAAAGGAAACCCACGTAGCTCTCCGCGGACCTTCTAAAGCACTAGGCTTGAACAGGATTTGTCTTTCGTCCCTCCGTAAACTCCCGTTAGAAGTAGTCTGTTGTCTTTTTAACATACTACTAATTAGCGATATTGTCATTAAGTCTGCAGGACGTGAGCTCAGACTCGCCTCAATCGATCTCCGTAAGGCGTTCGACATGGTGAGTCATGACTTTGTCCTGTGATCACTCCGGACTCGCGGATACTCGGAGGTATTCATTAATTATATCGAACGCCTGTACCCCTCATCTAAAACTCTCATAGAATTTGGACAAGAATGTCGCACATTTCGGCCAACTAGGGGTGTTACGCAGGAAGGTCCTCTGTCCCCCCCTTTCATATAATCTAGTTCTCGACGACATTCTTTCCAAATTAGACAAAACTAATATCGGGTACCAATTTACTGATGACTTCCGCCTTATGGGGTTAGCCTTTGCGGATGATCTCGTCCTTCTAGACTCCACGAAATCTACTCTCCAACGGCTCCTCAATATTGCGGACCCCCTTTTGAAATCCCGAGGCCTTGAAATTAATACTAATAAACGCTTTACTGTCTCCCACCTATTTAATAGGGAGAAAGGTAAAGGTTTTATTAATACCGTACCAGAATTTAACGTTGAAGATCGGCAATTGCCAGCTAAAGGTATGAGCGATCAATGGAGATATCAATCGATAGCCAATTGTACACGCACACAGCACACGGCGGTCTGGATATCCTCTGCCTCCAAACATGTATCCCTAGACTCTGCCTCTCCCGTCTGACAGCACTACAACACTCCACGCACCCTGGGGTCCAATGGATGCTAACCACCAAGCACTTCAAAAAAGACTTTGCGAAAACAAGACTTCTTTGCCAGCGCTTGGGAACCTCCATTGAGACCGCTACACAAGAGACCGATTACTGGTCTCAACAACTACACAACACGAAACGCCCTTTGTACATTACTGGATTAGGGTATGCCCTACCTATCTGGTAAGGAGTATTTAAACCTACTAAAGCTCAGGATCAACGCACTACCAACGCGTGCCAGATTGGCCAGGGGACACCGGGCTAGAACAAACGTTGTAGGCGCAGGTGTCATGCGCCTGAGACGTTGGCTCATGTCGCTCAGATGTGCGATACAACACACAAACAAACCATTAAGAGACATGACGACGTCTGTGATCGCGTGGCGCGTCTTCTCCGCGAGAGGGGTGATGAGGTGGTTCGTGAGCAAGTATTCCGTCTACCGGGCGCACCAGGTCTAAAGCCCGACCTCGTAATAACAACACCTACCCAGGTCTGGGTTTTAGATGCCGAGGTTTGCCGCTAGAACCGGGACCTGGCAAAAGCGCGGCAGGACAAGATTACCAAATATGACGTCGAGTTTCTAAGAGCGGCGCTCCCCGATCCACAAAAACCTCGCAGATTCGGATCCATTACTATCTCTATGAGTGGTGTATGGGACTCCGAATCTGCGAGTACGCTCTTGGGGCTCGGCGTCACGAAGAGGAGTCTTATGGATCTTACCGTCTTAACGTTGCAAGGAACCTTGAGGATATACCGCTCGCGCCGGGTCCATAAGAGCGGGGGCTACCATCAAGCAAGGACTCCGACAGCTGATTCTTAACCTCACGTGACACCTTTTTATCACCACCTTTATTAAGGCGAGTGCTATGCAGTTATTGCAACTTTGCGAGGATTAAGGCAAGTGGGGGTTCCTATTGAGGGACTTTTAACTGTTTACAAGGCCCTGTTTTTATCTATTTTATGTTATGGTGTTCTGCTGCGGGGTGGTGGGTACAGAGGCATTCTCCGAAGGGTCCAGATGATTAAAAATGATGGTATTCGCGCCATCTTCTCCAGACGTCTCTACGAGTCAGCTAGTGATCTGCTCGCTGCTTATAACCTTTTACCAGTCTCAAAAATATATATTCTTAGAGTGGCCACGCTTGCCTACAAAACCTCTCGTGGTTTACTACCGGCGGATATAGTATTTCCCTTGGTACCTAGGCGGAGAAGGCAACTGCGTAAAGCGACAATATTTGTGATACCGCGGACTAAAAAGAAACTTAGGTCTCATTCCCTATTGTGTCGGCTGCCGCATGTTTGGAGCGCTCTACCAGGACGCCTACGATCTCTCTCCTCTGTGAGTATATTTGTGCGAGAATTAAAAAAGTATCTTGCTACCGGCTCTGGTATAGCAGATCGATGAGGGTATTAGCAGGCGTTGTGAAGGGAAGAGCTGCAGAGATGGAAATTGATTCATGAGTTATAGGAGCTACCATACAAAGGGTCGGCAATACTGTTGTGACGAGCGTATTTCCTTGTTTTAATGCTGAATCACACCGATGAACTGATCACCGGTTTACTGTGTACACACCTGTATATATATAATCATGCGACTGTGTAAATTCACTCTAATTTATGAAATGTCATTTTTTGTCAAAAACTTAAGCATTTGTAATGCAGTTTCGCAAATAAACCACGTTCTGAATCTGAATCTGGAATGGAAAATCTGCTGTAGACCTAATTATAAATACCTCTATTGAACCGGCAGCCTAAATAAAGGACCATAAAACGACAATTGCAGCGGAACGAAAGCACTGTAAGGTAACCTTTAGTCTTACTCATACGAGTAGAACTGGCGGTGACAAACGAAATCCCCTCGGCCGCAAGATAGGTCTCAGTAAACTAGAACAAGCCTTACATCTACTCCCAAATGCGGCCGAAGTAGACACAGACTTTTACGAGCGCTCACTTCGGTGGGCCATTCAAGCTCAGTAATACATAAGAGGAACACTGCAAAAAAACAGAGACACAAACCATGGTTTGACCACGAATGCAAAACCATCAAAAGACGCATATGTTGCCACAACGATTGGAGGTCATCATGGTTGGCAAACCTACCTGAGCTGAAGAAAACGTATAAACAGATGATGATAATGAGAAAAAGATATGAACTCGAGACTGCGCAACGCATACATTAGGAACGAGACAGCATCCAGAGACTATGGAACCTCTTACCGAAGAAACCTGCTATAGCAAACCCGCTAATAAATGACGAAAGGTGGGTCTCGCATTTCACAGCCCTACTGAGCCGCGATGTACAACTGCCTGAGAAGGAACACGCACCTTACATAGAGTCTAATTGGGAAGACTTTACGGAAGAAGAGTTCGAAGGGCTATACTAGCAAAAAAGAACGGAAAATCATCATGTCCTGATGACACGTAGCCCCAAAGCTAACAGTGCTGTTCAATGCATGCTTAGAACACGGGCACATCCCAAGGCAGTGGCGCCGAAGCTACCTGCAACCAATTTACAAAAGCAAAGGCGACGCCACAGATCCAGCGAGCTACCGCGGGATAGCACTGACTAGCGTAATCTACAAAATATTAACCTCAATAATTGTGATCCGACTATATAGCGAATGTAAAACACTTAACACCTACAGAAAAGAATGGGTTCTTGGAAGGTCGCTCAGCTAAACGAGATCTTACGGAAGTCCTTCGTCACGTGCGGGAACGCTTCAACAACGCACAGATGACCTACGCAGCGTTTGTTGACTTCAAAACCGCTTTTGATAGTGTACCTAGAGACCGCCTCCTGAAAGCTATGCGACATTGCTTTGGCATCAAAGGTCGAATGTTCAACCTAATCAGAAGCATTTTTACTGCGAACTACATATAATATACGAAATAGGCCTCACTGTATTGCGCAAGAGGTTAAACAGACCATTGGCCTAGCACAAGGCTAAATACTTCGAAATGCTAAAGCTCCGCATGTATTCTACGCTGACGATCTTATCATAATAGTCAAGTCAATATCACATTTACAGTTTTACCTCAATGAAATGAGCCAATGGTGCGCACAATATAAGCTGACAATGAATGCATCCAAGACGAAAATCCTTTGATTTTCCCGAGGAGGCCGATACGCATGGGTTGACTATATCATCAGGGTTAATAACCAAAATATCGAATTAGTAAGTCAATTTATCTACCTCGGGGTAATATTGACACCCAGCCTATCTTTTACAAAACACATAGAGAACAAGCGTGCAAAAGCAGTATCGGCCATGACGCTACTCGGAAATCTTACACGTTTTCACATTAAGACTGGCATGAACCTTTTTTAAATAAAAATAGCTCCAATTATAACTTACTGCCTTCGGGCCATTGCACCAAACATAATCATAGATAACATGAAAGAAATAGACAAAATAAATACTAATTTAGTGAAGTATATGCTCGGACTACCGCGTAACGCATCGACAACCTTGGCGCTGGAACTATGCCAAGAGCGAAGTTTTGCGGAAGATCTTATTCTGGACAAATAAGTTTTTAGTGCACTCGTTTAAGACAATATCGCACCTACAGAGAACAGCGTAATTTGAGTTTTGCCATAAAGAGGTTCACCGACGGTCCTGCATTCACGACAGACCGTTGGAAGCAGGGAATGCAAGTGAACAGACGGGTACTCTGCAGACTTACCTGGCATGGCTACCATCAATATATATGCCTATATGCTTTGAAATTTAAGACTGTGCATGTAAATATTGTGGCACATGTAATAATGACCGATACCACATACTGCAATGCAAGGAAATAGAAGCTGGTTCGACGCATGCAGTAGTGAAAGACGTTATCAGCCGACATGAATTTTAGGTAATATCCACCAATTTCGGATGAAATAAACTTGTATCTAGATTACCTAGCTACATGCGTTACCTAGCTGAAGGTCTAGTCAAAACTGTTTTACCGTAAACCTCTTTTAGATCACACTAATCAGGAACTAAACAAATGGATTCCTTCCAAGTCCTTAGGTGGATACAAATTAGAAGCATTGCTTTAAACCGTGATTGTAAGCTTCGGATCTACATTTAAAAATAAAACAAAGAGTTGTGCCTTTAATTATGTTATTTTTATTCATTTCTCGATTAGCAGTTCAATACACACTTATGAGACAGATTTTCATACACAAAATATACGAGTACACGACAATATACGCGTACCCGTTCACGCGGGAAATACCGGGAGACATCTCAAACATTCAGCCCTCGCCTCCGTCCTCGCCAAAGATTCAGATTTGGCCGGTAGACGCTTGTACATGGCACCGTTTCGCTCGACTTCTGGAGCGGATACCTAGGCACCCGCTCGAGGTTTGTGGCCGCGCACAGTATGCCGGCGAGTGAGGTCTTCAGTAGGCTTTTGCGCTGCGCCGGCGTGAAATTTTGATCGTGCGTCACGAAGAAGCGATCCGACCGAATCAACAGCTGGAACTGTTTCATCACGATATCGGCCATCGTGGCACTGAGCAAACCGTGGCGCTCGTGTTCGACGTATCCGCCGATGTACAAATCGACGTCTTCGGGACGCTGATAGAGTTGTCTCAGTATGGCTAGTGCGTCGGAACTCATCAGTGGCCGAAAGTCGTCGAACTCGCGGATGGTCACATTACGCAGATGTCGAAGGTAGTCCACGTATGGCCGAAGCCCGTGATCGCGGCCCCGCTGCACATTGATCGCCACCAGATCCAGGCCAAAGTCGCCGTCCGTATCGTACATGTGGTGTGCGGCAACGCTGGACACCGGGAACCTCGCTCGTCTGCCGCCCGAGGCCATGAGCCGATCGACGACGTGCGTCGTGTGGTCTTCGTCGAGTCGGAAAAAGTCATCCGTTCGAAAGAACTGGAAACTGAGGTCCCTTGCGATCGTTTCCGGTATCATTGTGTGCAGCCGAAACGCGGCCGTCAGAAACTTGTTATACATGCCCGCCTCGGACGAATCGTCATAAGTAGTGCCGAGTGCAAGTTGTGCGTACGACATGTTCGCTTGCCGAAGAAACGCCTCATCCAGAAGCAGTGGCAGGAACTCTTTAATCACGACGACCTGAAACAGGGCGATGTTTATGTTTCGCGCTTCTTCAAACACATGGATCGCTAGCCATGACGGGTTGAGCTCCCGAATTCGTTTGGCTAAAGTATTGTGGAAGCGCAGGAAGACGGTGTGCATCGACGTGAGTGCCGCCTGCTGGTTGATTCTGTTGTCCGGACCGTGAAAACACCTTTCCGACACGCAGTTCTCCGTGTCGACAGGAAGGAGGGCGCCGTGCCCGAACGTGTCCAACAGATGCTCCTCCGAAGGATCCCTAAGAGAGGCGGCTTCGAGAGCATCGTTGCCGTACACCTGCGAGAGGTCGACGTAGGAGGTGGCTCCGTTCATCTGTTGGCGTTCTTTGCCGGACTTGCATGGGCAGCGAGCTGCCCGCACGAAGTCGATGCAGCGTACGTTGTGCCGCTGGTAGAATGGATCGCCTGACACATTCAGCGCCATCGAGCATTGCGGGACGGACGGATCCGCCAGACAGCAGTCGCCGACGCGGTCACCACTGGTCGCCGGTACCTTCGACATGACCGAATTGGCAATATCGTGGTCGAGGAATTGGCCAAAGGCAAAGAAAAGCCCGCTTGTGTTCGCGACGGGCTGCTGCTGCTGCTGCTCTCGGGTTGAATTGTGGGCCCCGATGCGACGCAGCTGAACCGATACAGTACTGGCTGATGGTACTGCGCCATTTGTGTCGCTGATCGGCGCGGAGACCCCATCCGAGTAGTACGCCGGCAGAATTCGAAGCAGGCACGAATCCGCCGAACCCCACGACGAGTTAATCACGTTGTTACAGATGCCGCTGTAGCTTCTGTGGGAAACTCCACAGGACAGTACAGGTTTCACACAATGTCTCAGATATTTCCGGATGCCATAGAGGAAGCCTCCTTCGCTTCGGGGATGTCTCCTGGACACTCGAATCTCGGAGTTGCCTTCAAACATCAGCCTTTCGAGAGTGTCGTTGTATGAGCCTAGCGTTGTGATGTGCATTCGTTCTGCCTGTGACATCCGCTTGGAGAAGGGACATCCTGACGCCGAAATGGACCCGGACAGGCGAGCATCAGTTAGCCTCTCGTTTAACAACACAACAACTAGGAACACTAATCTAACTAGATGCGTCAACATCTTTGCTAATGGTTTTTCGTTAGGAGCTCTGTTGAACATAACCGCTCTGCCAATTCCAAAGTTGAAGTTACTTGACTGAATGCAATGTGAATGCATTTCGGTTGTTATATAGCCGATGTTCCTTGCGAGTTTCATCAGTCGGCTGTGAGAGAGGGCACCTACCGCGAGAGAGGGCGATAGGAGTGATTGAGGTGCTTAATCCCGCCTCAATCACATTGTATCCGGTACTCCCTAATCAATCAGTATCGCTTTAGAGGTGCTTAGTCGGGGGAGAGGGCTGCGGTCGTGGGGTCAAGGCGGTTATTGACACACAGGTACATGGCACCTCTCGATTGGGATCAATTTACTGACCCTAAGCCGACGAATCAATCGCCATCGTTCAGTCAATATCAATTTTATGGAAATATTACAAAAATCACAAATATTAGGTTGTATTCATTGAAAAATGGCGTAGCTGAAGTAAATGTCCTTTCAGCACATACCGAGAACACATGCCATGAGAGAGTTGCTAAATCCAGTCACGTTGGCGTTACTGTAGACCTTGCCAATGAACTGTTTCGTCTCACGACAGCACTGACAGTTACTACGATAAGCGATGTGCGCCTGGTTAACAGGGTAGATGGCCACAGTCTAACTGCAATGAGCGATCAAAAAGATCGTAGCATGGAATAAAGCTTAACGGGGGAGGGTGTGTTTAGTGGATGTGGGTGTCAATCGGGCCCATATGCCGTCGGGCTGGGTCGAGTCCCACACTGCTCTTTGCCATAGCTCCCTTTTTTAGTATCTCGATCATCTAAAGAACATATCCAAATGTTTTAAAGCATGCGATGGTTATTCGTCCCTATAGGATAACGGGCTCACAACACGCTAACAGCCAGGTGGACATCAGTCATTTAGTTTTATCATTGAGCGCGGTAATTAGTATCATTTGAAAACCTAAGCATAATTTGTGTATTCCGTTTAACTCATACTAGACTACGAAAATGTTCCCCAGAATTTACGATTGTAGTATTTCTCTTCTAAAGCGTAAACTCTTGGCTAATGTCCTGCAATCGTTTAAAGCGGTCGCGTACGATCATTTACTTGAGCAGACAGCGATCAGGACTGAGGGTCTTAGTGCGCGTACCAGATGAATCGCGTCGACATACAACTTCATCCTTGCAAGTAGCAGTTCGTTTGTAAGTGAGAATCAATTGGAGGTCGAAATATTTTATAGGTTCAGACTCTTCAATATAAAAATACATTTGCGTGTAAAAAGCTTCTGTATATATATATATATATATATATATAATATTGTGATGATTTATTAATCATTTACAATACGTTTGCACACTCGGCAGTGCTCGCCTTAATAAAAATGGTGGTAAAAAGGTGTCACGTGAAGTTAAGAGTCAGTTGTCCGTGTCCTTGCTTGATGGTAGCCCCCGCTCTTATGGACCCGGTGCGAGCGGTATATCCTCAAGGTTCCTTGCAAAGTTAAAACGGTGAGATCCATAAAATTCCTCTTCGTGACGCCGAGCCCCAAAAGCGTCCTCGCAGATTCGGAGTCCCATACACCACTAATAGATATAGTGATGGATCCGAATCTGCGAGGTTTTTGCGGGTCGGGGAGCGCCGCTCTTAGGAACTCGACGTCATATTTGGCGATCTTGTCTTGCCGTGCTTTTGCCAGGTCCCGGTTCAGGCCGCAAACCTCGGCAGAAGTAGAACACTGGGCGAACACGATGACACAACCACCCACTAAACCACTCCCTTGCCCCGTACACACTTCCAACTCTGATATCTTCAAAGTTTCCCTCCCTATCTCCCTAAAGGAAACCCACTTAGCTCTCCGCGGACCTTCTAAAGCACTAGGCTTGGACGGGATTTGTCTTTTGTCCCTTCGTAAACTCCCGTTAGAAGTAGCCTGTTGTCATCTTAACATACTATTAATTCGCGATATTGCCACAGCCCATGAAACTGCTCGCTTAGCGTTCATTAAAAATAACAAAAAATTAACAGTGCCACATCCCTAAGCGTCCCTAAAATTAACAATGCCACATCCCTAAGCGATCTGCGATACCTATCTATTAGCTCATACTTACAACGAACGCTTAACAAAATTCTCTCTAGACGCCTCCAGAACTCTATTAAGCTTCTCCCAATCCAGCGAGCGTTTCTCCCCTACAATGGTACATTTGCAAATCTTGCGGTTCTGGATGGTATCCTTAACGATGCCGAGTCTGCAGGATTTGAGCTCAGACTTGCCTCAATCGACCTCCGTAAGGCGTTCGACATGGTGAGTCATGACTCTGTCCTGTGGTCACTTCGGACTCGCGGATACCCGGAGGTATTCGTTAATTATATCGAACGCTTGTACCTCTCATCTAAAACTCTCATAGAATTTGGACAAGAATGTCGCACATTTCCGCCAACTAGGGGTGTTAGGCAAGCAGATCCTCTGTCTCCCCTTTTATTTAATCTAATTCTCGACGTTATTCATTTAAAATTAGACAAAACTATTATCGGCTACCAACTTACTGATGACTTCCGCCTTATGGCCGTAGCCTTTGCAGATGATCTCATTCTCCTAGCCTCTACGAAATCTACTCTCCAACGGCTCTTTAAAATTGCGGACCCCTTTTGAAATCCCAATGCCTTAAAATTAATACTAATAACATCTTTACTATCTCCCACCTATTTAATAGGAAGGAAAGTAAATGTTTCATTAATACCGTACCAGAATTTAACGTTGGAGATCGGCAATTGCCAGCTAAAGTTATGAGCGATCAATGGAGATATCTGGAAGTCGACTTTAATTGCAATGGCAGAGTTGACTCCATCAAGTATATACTCCTTAATTTACTCAACAGACTCACGATAGCTCCCCTTAAACCCCACCAAAGACTCATATTTTTGAAAGACTTTCTCATTCCCCGCCTCCTATATAAACTGGTCTCCGGTCCCAGACCATCTCACGCACTCCTTAGCGACCTAGATAAAGAGATCAGAAAGGTTGTTAAGTCGAAATGGTTTAAGCTCGAAAACTCGGTGCCGAACGCCAATTGTACACGCACACAGCACACGGCATTCTGGATATCCTCTGCCTCCAAACATTTATCCCTAACCTCCGCCTCTCCCGTCTGACAGCACTACAACACTCCACGCACCCTGGGGTCCAATGGATGCTAACCACTGAGCACTTCAAAAAAAACTTTGCGAAAACAAGACTTCTTTGCGAGCGCTTGGGAACCTCCATTGAGACTGCTACACAAGAGACCGATTACTGGTCTCAACAATTACACAACACGTTTGATGGGGCACATTTAAAAAAAAACACACGAAACGCCCTTTGTACATTACTGGATTAAGGGTATGCCCTACCTATCTGGTAAGGAGTATTTAAACCTACTAAAGCTCAGGATCAACGCACTACCAACGCGTGCCAGATTGGCCAGGGGACACCCGGGCTACAATAAACGTTGTAGGCACGGGTGTCATGCGCCTGAGACGTTGGCTCATGTCGCTCCGATGTGCGATACAACACACAAACAAACCATAAAGAGACATGACGACGTTTGTGATCGCGTGGCGCGTCTTCTCCGCGAGAGGGGTGATGAGGTGGTTCGTGAGCAGGTCTAAAGCCCAACCTCGTAATAACAACACCTACCCAGGTCTGGGTTTTAGATGCCGAGGTTTGCCGCTAGAACCGGGACCTGGCAAAAGCGTGGCAGGACAAGATCACCAAATATGACGTCGAGTTCCTAAGAGCGGCGCTCCCCGATCCACAAAAACCTCGCAGATTCGGATCCATCACTATCTCTATGAGTGGTGTATGGGACTCCGAATCTGCGAGTACGCTCTTGGGGCTCGGCGTCACGAAGAGGAATCTTATGGGTCTTAGTGTCTTAACGTTGCAAGGAACCTTAAGGATATGCCGCTCGCGCCGGGTCCATAAGAGCGGGGGCTACCATCAAGCAAGGACACCGACAGTTGAGTCTTAACCTCACGTGACACCTTTTTATCACCATTTTTATTAAGGCGAGTGGTATGCAGTTATTGCAACTTTGCTAGGATTAAGGCAAGTGAGGGTTCCCATTAAGGGACTTTTAACTGTTTACAAGGTCCTATTTTTATCTATTTTATGTTATAGTGTTCTGTTGTGGGGTGGTGGGTACAGAGGCATTTTTCGAAGGGTCCAGATGATTAAAAATAATGCACTTCGTGTCATCTTCTCTAGACGTCTCTACGAGTCGGCTAGTGATTCGTTCGCTGCTTATAACCTTTTACCAGTCTCAAAAATATATATTCTAAGAGTGGCCACGCTTTCCTACAAAACCTCTCGTGGTTTACTACCGGCGGATATAGTATTTCCCTTGGTACCTAGGCGGAGAAGGCAACTGCGTAGAAAATATTTGTGATACCGCGGACCAAAAAGAAACTTAGGTCTCATTCCCTATTGTGTCGGCTGCCGCATGTTTGGAGCGCTCTACCAGGACGCATACGATCTCTCCTCTGTGAGTATATTTGTGCGGGAATTAAAAAAGTATCTTGCTACCGGCTCTGGTATAACAGATCGATGAGGGTATTAGCAGGCGTTGTGAAGGGAAGAGCTGCAGAGATGGAAATTGATTCATGAGTTATAGGAGCCACCATACAAAAGGTCGGCAATACTGTTGTGACGAGCGTATTTCCTTGTTTCAATGCTGAATCACACCGATGAACTGATCACCGGTTTACTGTGTATGCACCTGTATATATAACCATGCGACTGTGTAGATTCACTCTAATTTATGAAATGTCATTTTCATTCAATTTCATGTCAATGAAAAAGTGCTTTAGACCTAATTATGAGTACCTCTATTAAACCGGCAGCCTAGATAAAGGACCATAAAACGACAATTTCAGCGGAACGAAAGCACTGTAAGGTAACCTTCAGTCTTACGCATACGAGTAGAACTGGCGTTGACAAACGAAATCCCCTCGGCCGCAAGATAGGTCTCAGCAAACTAGAACAAGCCTTACATCTACTCCCAAATGCGGTCGAAGTAGACACAGACTTTTACGAGCGCTCACTTCGGTGGGCAATTCAAGCTCAGTAATACATAAGAGGAACACTGCGACAAACCAGAAACACAAACCATGGTTTGACCACGAATGCAAAACCATCAAAAGACGCATATGTTGCCACAACGATTGGAGCTCATCATGGTTGGCAAACCTACCTGAGCTGAAGAAAACGTATAAACAGATGATGATAATGAGAAAAAGATATGAACACGAGACTGCGCAACGCATACATTAGGAACGAGACAGCATCCAGAGACTATGAATCCTCTTACCGAAGAAACCTGCTATAGCAAACCCGCTAATAAATGACGAAAGGTGGCTCTCGCATTTCACAGTCCTACTGAGCCGCGATGTACAACTGCCTGAGAAGGAACACGCACCTTACATAGAGTCTAATTGGGAAGACTTTACGGAAGGGGAGGTTCGAAGGGCTATACTAGAAAAAATAACGGAAAATCATCATGTCCTGATGATATTTACTACAAACATCTTAAGCAGGGAATAGAATGCGTAGCCCCAAAGCTAACAGCGCTGTTCAATGCATGCTTAGAACACGGGCACATCGCAAGGCAGTGGCGCCGAAGCTACCTGTAACCAATTTACAAAAGCAAAGGCGACGCCACAGATCCAGCGAGCTACCGCGGGATAGCATTGACTAGCGTAATCTACAAAATATTAACCTCAATAATTGTGATCCGACTTTATAGCGAATGTAAAGACTTAACACCTACAGAAAAGAATGGGTTCTTGGAAGGTCGCTCAACTAAACGAGATCTCACGGAAGTCCTTCGTCACGTGCGGGAACGCTTCAACAACGCACAGATGACCTACGCAGCGTTTGTTGACTTCAAAACCGTATTTGATATAATAGTGTACCTAGAGACCGCCTTCTGAAAGCTATGCGGCATTGCTTTGGCATTAAAGGTCGAATGCTCAACCTAATCAGAAGCATTTTTACTGCGAACTACATCACGATTAGAAATAGGCCTCACTGTACTGCGCAAGAGGTTAAACAGACCATTGGCCTAGCACAAGGCTAAATACTTCGAAATGCTAAAGCTCCGCATGTATTCTACGCTGACGATCTTATCATAATAGTCAAGTCAAGACCAATTTTACAGTTTTACCTCAATGAAGCCAATGGTGCGCACAATATAAGCTGACAATGAGGGCATCCAAGACGAAAATCCTTTGATTTTCCCGAGGAGGCCGATACGCATGTCTTGACTATATCATCAGGGTTAATAACCAAAATATCGAATTAGTAAGTCAATTTATCTACCTCGGGGTAATATTGACACCCGGCCTATCTTTTACAAAACACATAGAGAACAAGCGTGCAAAAGCAGTATCGGTCATGTTGCTACTCGGAAATCTTACACATTTTCACATTAAGACTGGCATGAACCTTTTTAAAATAAAAATAGCTCCAATTATAACTTACTGTCTTCGGGCCATTGCATCAAACTTAATCGTAGATAACATGAAAGAAATAGACAAAATAAATACTAATTTAGTGAAGTATATGCTCGGACTACCGCGTAACGCATCGACAACCTTGGCGCTGGAACTATGCCAAGAGCGAAGTTTTGCGTACAATCTTATTCTGGACAAATAAGTTTTTAGTGCACTCGTTTAGAACAATATTGCGCCTACAGAGAAGAGCGTAATTTGAGTTTTGCCATAAAGAGGTTCACCGACGGTCTTGCATTCACGACAGACCGTTGGAAGCAGGGAATGCAAGTAAACAGACGGGTACTCTGCAGACTTACCTGGCATGGCTACCATCAATATATATGCGTATATGCTTTGAAATTGAAGACGGTGTATGTAAGTATTGTGGCACATGTAAAATTGACCGATACCACATACTGCAATGCAAGGAAATAGAAGCTGGTTCGACGCATGCAGTAGTGAAAGACGTTCAGCCGACATGAATTTTAGGTAATATCCACCAATTTCGGATGAAATAAACTTGTATCTATATTACCTAGCTACATGCGTTACCTAGCTGTAGGTCTAGTCAAAACCGGCATGTTTTACCGTAAACCTCTTTTAGATCACACGAATCAGGAACTAAACAAATGGATTCCTTCCAAGTCCTTAGGTGGATACAAATTAGAAGCATTGCTTTAAGCCGTGATTGTAAGCTTCGGATCTACATTTAAAAATAAAACAAAGAGTTGTGCCTTTAGTTATGTTCTTTTTATTCATTCCTCGATTAGCAGTTCAATACATACTTATGAGAAAGATTTTCATACACAAAATACACGAATACATGACAATATACGCGTGCCAGTTCACGCGGGAAATACCGGGAAACACCTCAAACATTCAGCCCTCGCCTCCGTCCTCGCCAAAGATTCAGATTTGGCCGGTAGACGCTTGTACATGGCACCGTTTCGCTCGACTTCTGGAGCGGATACCTAGGCACCCGCTCGAGGTTTGTGGCCGCGCACAGTATGCCGGCGAGTGAGGTCTTCAGTAGGCTTTTGCGCTGCGCCGGCGTGAAATTTTGATCGTGCGTCACGAAGAAGCGATCCGACCGAATCAACAGCTGGAACTGTTTCATCACGATATCGGCCATCGTGGCACTGAGCAAACCGTGTTCGACGTATCCGCCGATGTACAAATCGACGTCTTCGGGACGCTGATAGAGTTATCTCAGTATGGCTAGTGCGTCGGAACTCATCAGTGGCCGAAAGTCGTCGAACTCGCGGATGGTCACATTACGCAGATGTCGAAGGTAGTCCACGTATGGCCGAAGCCCGTGATCGCGGCCCCGCTGCACATTGATCGCCACCAGATCCAGGCCAAAGTCGCCGTCCGTATCGTACATGTGGTGTGCGGCAACGCTGGACACCGGGAACCTCGCTCGTCTGCCGCCCGAGGCCATGAGCCGATCGACGACGTGCGTCGTGTGGTCTTCGTCGAGTCGGAAAAAGTCATCCGTTCGAAAGAACTGGAAACTGAGGTCCCTTGCGATCGTTTCCGGTATCATTGTGTGCAGCCGAAACGCGGCCGTCAGAAACTCGTTATACATGCCCGCCTCGGACGAATCGTCATAAGTAGTGCCGAGTGCAAGTTGTGCGTACGACATGTTCGCTTGCCGAAGGAACGCCTCATCCAGAAGCAGTGGCAGGAACTCTTTAATCACGACGACCTGAAACAGGGCGATGTTTATGTTTCGCGCCTCTTCAAACACATGGATCGCTAGCCATGACGGGTTGAGCTCCCGAATTCGTTTGGCTAAAGTATTGTGGAAGCGCAGGAAGACGGTGTGCATCGACGTGAGTGCCGCCTGCTGGTTGATTCTGTTGTCCGGACCGTGAAAACACCTTTACGACACGCAGTTCTCCGTGTCGACAGGAAGGAGGGCGCCGTGCCCGAACGTGTCCAACAGATGCTCCTCCGAAGGATCCCTAAGAGAGGCGGCTTCGAGAGCATCGTTGCCGTACACCTGCGAGAGGTCGACGTAGGCGGTGGCTCCGTTCATCTGTTGGCGTTCTTTGCCGGACTTGCATGGGCAGCGAGCTGCCCGCACGAAGTTGATGCAGCGTACGTTGTGCCGCTGGTAGAATGGATCGCCTGACACATTCAGCGCCATCGAGCATTGCGGGACGGACGGATCCGCCAGACAGCAGTCGCCGACGCGGTCACCACTGGTCGCCGGTACCTTCGACATGACCGAATTGGCAATATCGTGGTCGAGGAATTGGCCAAAGGCAAAGAAAAGCCCGCTTGTGTTCGCGACGGGCTGCTGCTGGTCTCGGGTTGAATTGTGGGCCCCGATGCGACGCAGCTGAACCGATACAGTACTGGCCGATGGTACTGCGCCATTTGTGTCGCTGATCGGCGCGGAGACCCCATCCGAGTAGTACGCCGGCAGAATTCGAAGCAGGCACGAATCCGCCGAACCCCACGACGAGTTAATCACGTTGTTACAGATGCCGCTGTAGCTTCTGTGGGAAACTCCACAGGACAGTACAGGTTTCACACAATGTCTCAGATATTTCCGGATGCCATAGAGGAAGCCTCCTTCGCTTCGGGGATGTCTCCTGGACACTCGAATCTCGGAGTTCCCTTCAAACATCAGCCTTTCGAGAGTGTCGTTGTATGAGCCTAGCGTTGTGATGTGCATTCGTTCTGCCTGAGACATCCGCTTGGAAAAGGGACATCCTGACGCCGAAATGGACCCGGACAGGCGAGCATTAGTTAGCCTCCCGTTTAACAACACAACAACTAGGAACACTAATCTAGCTAGATGCGTCAACATCTTTGCTAATGGTTTTTCGTTAGGAGCTCTGTTGAACATAACCGCTCTGCCAATTCCAAAGTTAAAGTTACTTGACTGATTGCAATGTGAATGCATTTCGGTGGTTATATAGCCGATGTTCCTTGCGAGTTTCATCAGTCGGCTGTGAGAGAGGGCACCTACCGCGAGAGAGGGCGATAGGACTGATTGAGGTGCTTAATCCCGCCTCAATCACATTGTATCCGGTACTCCCTAATCAATCAGTATCGCTTTAGAGGTGCTTAGTCGGGGGAGAGGGCTGCGGTCGTGGGGTCAAGGCGGTTATTGACACACAGGTACATGGCAGCTCTCGATTGGGATCAATTTACTGACCCTAAGCCGACGAATCAATCGCCATCGTTCAGTCTATATCAATTTTATGGAAATATTACAAAAATCACAAATATTAGGTTGTATTCATTGAAAAATGGCGTAGCTAAAGTAAATGTCCTTTCAGCACATACCGAGAACACATGCCATGAGAGAGTTGCTAAATCCAGTCACGTTGGCGTTACTGTAGACCTTGCCACTGAACTGTTTCGTCTCACGACAGCACTGACAGTTACTACGATAAGCGATGTGCGCCTGGTTAACAGGGTAGATGGCCACAGTCTAACTGCAATGAGCGATCAAAAAGATCGTAGCATGGAATAAAGCTTAACGGGGGAGGGTGTGTTTAGTGGATGTGGGTGTCAATCGGGCCCACATGCCGTCGGGCTGGGTCGAGTCCCACACTGCTCTTTGCCATAGCTCACTTTTTTAGTATCTCGATCATCTAAAGAACATATCCAATTGTTTTAAAGCATGCGATGGTTATTCGTCCCTATAGGATAACGGGCTCGCAACACGCTAACAGCCAGGTGGACATCAGTCATTTAGTTTTATCATTGAGCGCGGTAATTAGTATAATTTGAAAACCTAAGTATAATTTGTGTATTCCGTTTAACTCATACTAGACTACGAAAATGTTCCCCAGAATTTACGATTGTAATATTTCTTTTCTAAAGCGTAAACTCTTGGCTAATGCCCTGCAATCGTTTACAGCAGTTGCGTGCGATCATTTACTTGAGCAGACAGCGATCAGGACTGAGGGTCTTAGTACGCGAACCATATGAATCTCTTCGACACACAACTTCATCCTTTCGAGGAACAATTCGTTTGGAAATTGGAGGTCGAAATAATTTATCACTTCAGAATCTTCAATATAAAAATATATATATATATATATATGCGTTGCATATCGACGCGTACAGGATCCTGATACCTGTTCGGAAAGATAATATCCTCCTGTGGAGCATGTATGTTTGAATGTCAAACAGATTATCTGTGTCAGAGGCGCTGTCTACGCGTCTAAACTGTTCCGTGGTGTTGTCGCTCAGCCCATGTATATTTCGGGGGTGAACTTCAACATTTTCATATGCTCTACGATATGAGAGGCCTCCACTATTATTTACCCCACGTCCAGCCAATACAACGCGTTTTCTGGAGAATGATCCTTGTTACAACGTCCTCACCGTCTGGAATTATTTCTCAGAGCACATTTGTGCTCATCCTACGCCCGCCTTCTTCAAATAAAATCTCCGTGCCTTGCGACTCTGTAGATGTTATGTCTTCGTCTTCGGGGCGTGTTTCTTGATATTCTATCGGGTATTTGTATTATTGTTTTTGTTATTAGTGCAGTGCTTTTTTTATCACTATTTCATTTTTAGCGCATCATAGATTGTATACGGTATACGGTACCATAGATTGTATATATTTGTGTTGAAAGGGAATTCACCATAGTTACGCCAATTTACAATGAGTACAACCTGATATTTGTAATTTGTTAAAATTATATATATATACATATGTGAGTGAGATTGTACTACTTGTAACGTGGCGTAGCAAAGGTAGCCTCACAGTCAGCATTAATTTTTTTACACTCTAACAAATTATATGCGTAAAATCATTAACTTTTCTGGCGCATCACTGTGCGCAGAAGCGACGACGACATCGAGT
Organism: Dermanyssus gallinae; assembly: GCA_003439945.1. Lineage (NCBI taxonomy): Eukaryota > Metazoa > Arthropoda > Arachnida > Mesostigmata > Dermanyssidae > Dermanyssus > Dermanyssus gallinae. The sequence continues at coordinate 256,180 of QVRM01000605.1, read as the reverse complement.
GTAGACGTTGTAGAAATCCCTACAGGAACACCCGAGGTGGTGAAACTGTTCACCCTGTATCAGGTGTATACGTGACGATCGGCGCAGGCCGCCTGGCTCGTAGACATTAGGAGAGAAATACATAAAGAGTCTATCCACCTCCGCTGCTCGCTCTTTACAGTATTGCAATTACTACACGCACCGTCTGTCCGGCGTTCACTCCGCTCTTGTAAATTGGCCTTTATTTACTTATTAACGTAAGTGTAGATCTTGCTGACGTAACTGCTAACAAACGCATATATGAACAGTAGGTGTATTTTAAGCTGTACTGCTTTTCCATGTGGGACTCATATGCAAAAGCATTTTCAAAGAGATTTCACCAGAGGAGCTATATAAATGTGATTGATTGATGTTCATGTTGCCCCACTTGTTAAGTTTCAAATGGGTCTGTAGTGTCCGGGCATGCTTGTGTTAGCACAAGCTTAGCGGGCCAATATTGCCTATCAATTATCTGATATTCGATCTAGCGGTCACTCTCGGGTCATTACGCGGTAACTCCCTAACAGCTTTTTGCGTGATTCATGGCTAGACGGATACATCAAGATAATGCGTCGTCACTACAGCGTGTACCTTAGAAGGGTTGTTAACGCACTTGCTAAGTTCGTCTTACAACTCTACTCGACCATGTATTATGGCCAATATATATATATATATATATATATATATATATTTATATATATATATGCTTTACGCCTGTAGCACTAAGTTACAGCACACCTCTGAGTACGATATAAAGGCGTATGTTCGAGGAAAGCTGTGCTGAAGAATCAACCCTATTAACAGGGTTCCGGCAATGTCATCGTGGGAAGTTCAAACTGACAAAGAATAGGTACGTGGAATTTGCAGGATTGCATACAAAAACCGAGTAGGTGATGAAATGCCAACGGGTTTAAATTTGGCGACCGTGTAGTTTGAGAAACAAATTACGCTCAACTTCAAGTCGGCGAACATACTCGATACCCTATTTGCGGTGTGTTCATTAGAGCAGCTGATCTTGGAATGATCGTTTCTTGCTAAGTTTGTACAGTACTTGAACTCGTCGTGTTACTCGGCGGCGCAGTTTGATCGCGAATTCAAACGAACCACAGCTCACTCTGCAGAGCCAAACAATTCTCGCCACGGCGGATGATACAATCACTCATCGTTCACTGCACTTAGCACAGGGGACAGTAAGTAATCTTCCTTACCGCTACTTTGAACTTTCATCTCACAATTGTCACAATACTGCTAAATGTTTACTAAGCTTCCCTATTATAGGTCTGTTCCATTTAAATGTAAACAAACAACTAAATAGGATGAGCTTGGTTTAGTGTTAGTACGATTATTCAGAAAGGCGTACTGGCACATCGATTTTCATAAAATACATTTATTTTCTTGTTGTTTAACTTAATATATGTTGAGGAAGTTTGCAATTTGATGACCCGCAATTTTCTATCTGCAGAAACCAAAAAGCTTAGGCAACATCCAGGCCTCTCGGACGATATATATGATTAATAAACTCGTATATATAAGGGTGACAAAAGTTAGTCTTAAAGGTTTTCTCCTGACGCACACTGTAGCAAACCTTCGACATTAGTAAAATAAAAAACGTTTCGCCGTTTACTTCAGTGGACTGCGGTCGTGTTTCGTGTTGGTTCCCGTAAAATTGAGTAATGCGAGACGCTTGACTATGATTTCCGTAGTAATCATTTCATCATTCAGACTTTATTTAGTGTTTGTTTGAATGGTGCATACCATACGCCTGGGGGCAGTCTGGTTACTCCTAAGAGCGTTCCGTTTCTTTCGGCCGTCTGACAACTGTGTTCGATTTGCCAACGTCATTACTGGTCTTAGGGTTGTGCCAGCGTCATCACTTTGTCTTAGGGTTGCGCAAACTAGGATTGCACAGGAAGAGCTAAAAACAGAAGATGCAAGGAGAGACAAAATCTTTTTGAGGCCAGCACGGCTGAAGAAAGCCCAACTTTGAATCAAACGGGTTTGCAAGGGCTGGGACAAAGTGCGCTTGACAGGTGGGGGAACCCGTGAGTGACCCCGGCTAATTGATCCGATAGGGCACTCGCCACTTCTCCTGATGGCCCATAGCACTATTCTATGGAGATCTGGGCCATCAGAGAGTGAAGTTTAGGGGAGGAAGTGCGTTTAGTGGGTATGGGTCTCAGCGGCGTAACATCCATCCGCTGGGGTCGAGTCCCACACAGCTCGAGATGGAAATTCCTTCTCATAGCAGTAGTGCGTAACTGCATTTAACCCTCCTCCACAAAACAAATAGACTATTTGACTATTTGTGAAATTGTTATTGTCTTGTTTGTTGCAGACGTGCGGCGATGCGAGGTAGTACCGAGGTAGTATCGGAGGAAGCCCTCGAACACCACCTGGACTGCGGTGGAACCCGTGTGTGGACGGCAACACCGCGCTATGTGGCGGTCCATCTTCTGCTAGGAACGGAGACGACGTGAGTACTAACGTCGGATTGGGCGCGTCGGAAAATGGCGGTTAATTGCCTCTGAGTGTCGCCGGGTTACTAGCTGCGCTAGACGTTTCCCCTAGCGTCGATACGGTTTCCGGCATCAAACGCAGGAAGTACTCAGTGAGGCCGAAAACTACGGACAGCCTATCTAAGCATCTATCTTCATGTTCTATCTAAGCATCATGATCAGCTGATCGCCAAACTGTTCGGCCGCAAAAATATACGCTCCGTAAAAATCCATCTAGATCAAGAGTTAAACCAAAGTGACGCGACTGTGAACTGCGCTCCACCGACTTGTGTAACTCAGTGAACCCATCGGAACAGCAAAAGTGAACAGTTTTACGGGGTAAAATTCTAAATTGCACGAATACGGTATTAGCTATGCGGTGTCGGTCAGCGTGACATGTATATAAACTTTCTCCCCTGAACCACTAGCTACTCACAGTAATAGAGCAATTGGCACGTTTTTCCTCTAAATTCCCTGCTAGCCCGTTTATAAGTTATTACTTACTTGTGAAGTGCTGACTGAAGCAATAGTGAGTTATGGCGCTAGATCGAAAGAGAAAACAAAACGGCGATTCTCCGAATGGCTCCATTGCCAAGAAACCGTCGCACGAGCCGAAGAAGTGCCCAAACTGTGACCAGCGAGTCGGCTCCAGGAACTACATCCAGTGCACAAACTGTGATCTTCGTGTTCATGTCCACTGCACTCAATTATCTACTGAAGATGTTGTCAACTCAACTGCGGCATTCACCGAGTTTCAATGTGAGGGCTGCAAGCCTATAGCTGACTCATCGAACGAAGAGAGCGAGATGGAAGAGGATGAAGAAGGAGAGGCAGCAACAGACGCCACAGCCAAGATGTTGCGCACACTTCTCAAAGAAATGCGTGCACTTCGTAAGTCCAACGTCAAGCTTGATCGGCAGGTGCAATATCTCGCCGCCAAGGTGGAGAAACTGTCTGCATCTCGCAAGGAAGCTGCAAATAAACCTAACCAGGACAGAAGCCGGGCTACACATAATCGTCACGCCACGCCACTTGCACGTCGCCTAACGTCACGGCCCCAACGCTCATCCTCAAGAGTGTTATTTAGTGGGAGAAGCGACAGTGCACAACATCGCAACAATAAGCCCGAAACTAAGCAGCCAGGATGGAACAAGGTTCAGGCGGGCAAACGTGGCCAGCGACGCTTTCTACGGGTTGGCGACCCTTCCAAGTCAGCTGAACAGTCCAGCAATGTAAATAACAAAAGGCCGACTGGACGAACTTCAAGTACTGCGACTGACTCACAGCAGAAACAACAACACTCCCAGCTACCCGTTTCGCGCTTCCAACTACAAAGCCGCCAAATATTTATATCAAATTTGGAGAAAAACATCAGCGCAGCACGTGTGCACGCTCACCTGAAGGCGAATGGTGTCGGGGCGTATAAGGTGCAAAAGGTACAACCTAAATATGCCACACACTCCTGCTTCATTGTTGATGTGTCGGCTATCGATTACGCTAAGATGTTCAATGAGGAGTTGTGGGCAACTGGTACTAACATTATGGACTTTAGGGACCGGGGAGGACACATTGCGGTAGTTGACACATGCCGTAGCGTGACTCGGACCTCCACCACTGGACTCAAATAACTTGACAGATTCTAAAAACGATTTGCCCGAATACAAATATAAATTGGTTAGTTGTCTCTCATTTAACGCTGCGCGTTTAGTAAAGAACGCTGCATGCGACTCTCTTCGCCAATATTGCTCTTCAGCTGAAATTGACATTGTCTGCGTCACTGAGACGTGGGCTAGCAGCGAGACCGTCTCATCTGCAGAGCTATCTATGGGCTGCTACAATGTTTACCGCAGAGATCGCTTCGGACGCGCGGGGGGTGGTGTCTGCATCCTTGCGCGTCCCGATCTCAAATGTTGCGAAGTATCAGCAAACACTGTATCCGAAACGGTCGCTGTTGACATAATGTGCGGTACTAATATGATGCACAGAATAATTTGTACATATTTTTCACCGACTGGCGAATCCACCGAACTAGCACGTCGGATGGCAGAGCTCTGCAACGACTTGGAAGAATTAGTGCAAGTCGACTATCCAGTAATCATCACTGGCGATTTGAACCAGCCTGCAATAAATTGGCATCCAATCACTATTCCTGATTCTGAAACCTCAAAGGAATATTTGCTGACTACGTTTTGCATCGCAAATGGTCTCACCCAGCTGGTTACCATTCCTACAAGAAAACACAACATCCTAGATGTCATACTAACAGATGCCGTCGACTCAATTACGGACTTGAAAGTTTGCGCGCCTCCCGTCAAGTCGGATCATATGGCACTTACTTTCAAACTGGCGGTTCGGCAATCACTTCCTCAAAGAAAAGAGAGACTTAACTACGGGAAAATGGATTTCGATGCTATTGCTGCCAACCTCGCATTAACTAACTGGTCATTGTTTTTCTTCGAATGCGACTCAGTTCAGAGTCAGTACCTGAAGTTCCTAGAGTTAATCACGTATTTGGTTGAGGGATTTACCCCCTTTTGTCAACCACCATTCTCTCGAATTGACGCGTTTATTCGACGGGCATCTGCCGCCCTGGAACATGACATGACGCCGGACAAACGGCGCACCCTAACTCGCCAACTGACCCGAGCGGCCACCAGAAACAGACGGTTAGAGGAAAAACGCCTAAATATTAGAGATGCTAAAAGCTTTTTTCGCTACGCGAATAAGCGTCTCAACCTGCACAGCGGTATTTCTCCTCTTAAAGTAGAAGACTCAACACTTGTTGAAAACTTGGACAAAGCCCACGCTCTTATGCGATACTTTGAAAGTGTCTACATCCCATCAGGGCAGTCTGTCAACCTCCCTCCGTCCACACCAGCAGCACATCTCAACGATATCACTTTCTCAGCTGACGTGGTGCTTCAGAAGCTGCAGACACTGAAGAGGAGGTCAAGCGTGACTCCTGACCGACTTCCGCCAATTTTGTTTGCGCAATTGGCGGACGTCTTGGCGGCTCCGCTTTCAATTATTCTTACTCGTTCCTTCGAGGATGGTGAGGTGCCGACTTTATTTAAAGAATCTATCGTCACAGCCATCCACAAAAAAGGCAAGAGGTATCTGCCGGAAAATTATCGATCTGTGGCCCAATGTGTTATCCCATGTTTAATCATGGAGAAAATCGTCGTCGACAACATTACAGAATTCTTATCTGCGAACGGCCACTTGGATCCCAATCAGCATGGTTTTACCAAAGGGCGCTCTACCGAAACTCAACTCCTCGAAGTATCACAGGACTGGGCCCTCGCGCGTAATAGAAGAGTCACCCTCCATGTACTGTACTTTGACTTCTCGCGCGCCTTTGACAGGGTTGACCATACGCTTCTGCTGGTAAAAACTGCTTCACTTGGAATCGGCCCTCGTATAATCAAGTGGCTCAATGCATACTTGTCAGACAGAACTTTCAGGGTGAGAGTTGATGATTCCTTATCCAGCAGCGGGCGATGTACGTCAGGAGTCCCTCAGGGCTCTTGCTTAGGCCCATTATTGTACGCGATCTTTGTCACTGATCTTGGCCGTGCTCTCAGCGCACTCAATGTCACTTACAAAATGTATGCTGATGATCTCAAGGTTTATACCGAAGTACACAGTGACCGGGATCGAACGGAAC